>PVLA01007888.1:0-97553 GCA_004027455.1 Hydrochoerus hydrochaeris | reverse complement strand
TTAAAGTCATAAGATTGTCAAGACCACTTTAGTGCATATTGTAAATTTGATAATTTTATATTGAACTAGAATTATTACTATGCTGTAAGTAGTTTGAGGTACTGTTGTTTTGAAAACTTGCAGTGGCACAGAGCAATTTCTGACGTTCCTCAGTAGAAATGGTAGCAGCACCTGAGAAGCAACAGGGTCATGGTCATGCTGGACTTATCCATCAGAAGAGAAAGTGACCCAGATGCCTTCGAACTTCTGCAGTGGTGCATTCATGTGTCACGAGAGGCTGCCACGATCCCCTCGAAGGTCCTAACCAGGCAGAGAGTAGCTGCTACCCAAGCGCTCACTCAGGGCAGAGGCCCTGTGGCCAGTCTATTGAATGTCCTGCTTCTTCCCTTTCCCAGCTGCGTGACCCTGGGCTCATCCAGAACCTTTTTACAGGCAGCTGTGGTTCTGCTCCCTGTTTTCCCACACGCAGGGACTCCTTACCAGGTCGGAACCTAACACTGTGATCTCTTTACAGAGGATCCAATCACCAAGAGATTCCTGTCCTGGGATAAAAACCTCAGGGCCTCTGACAAGGTGAGATTCTTCTCCCCTGAGCGGGGCTCTCTGTGGCACAGCCCAGGTAGGGCAGGGTCCAGCCCCACAGTCCTCCTTCAGTCCCTGCTGAGCTCCTGTCTCAGTCTCCACTCTTGGGCCCATTTAGGACTCAGCACCATCTCCCTTCCTGGCTGGGCCTGGAGGCTGGATGGGGGCAGCACTCTGCTCTGCCTGGTCCCGTGAGCTGAGCCCAGGCCATGGTCTCCCTGGATATGGCTTCCTGTAGGAAATAAATGAACATGTCAAGCTCAAAGCTCGTATGAGGGAGGAAATTATAAAAACCAGAGCAAAAATTAATGCAACGGAGACTAAGAAAACAATACAAAGAATCAATGAATTGTTATTCGAAAGATTAAATAAAATTGATAAACCCTTAGCCATCCTTACCAAAAGGAAAGACTCAAATTCATATAATTAGGAATGAAAAGGATGAAATCACAATGAATCCAAAGAAGATCTCCAACGCCTACTTCAAGAACATTTAATCTAATAAAATGGGAAACAGAAGAAATGGGCAGATTCCTAGATATGTATGAATTACTAAAGGTGAATTAAGAAGTATAAAAATTCTAAATAACCCAGTGTTAGTCAATGAAATTAAAATGTACCTAAAAAATTACCAACAAAGAAAAGCCCAGGTCCTGATGGATTCATGCTGAATTCTACAAGAAATTTAGAGAAGACCTAATGCCTCTTCTTTCAAACTCTTTAATGAAATTGAAAGGTAAGTAATACTTCCCGGTTCATTCCTGGAAGAAATCACCCTGATGGTTCAACATACGCAAATCAATTAATGTAATATGCCATATCAACAGAGACAAAGACAAAAATCACATGATTGTCTCAACAGATGCAAAAAAAGCATCTGACAAAGTGCAACACCCATTAATGATAAAACCTCTGTACATAATTGGAATAGATGGTCTTTATCACAATCTGATAAAAGCTATCTGTGACAAACTAACAGTTGACGTCATACTAAATGGTTAGAAACTGAAAGCTTGCACTCTGAAATCAGGAATAAGACAAGGAAGTCCACTGTCATCACTCCCATCCAGTATAATTCTGGAAACATTAGACAGAACAATTAGACAAGAGAAAAAAAAAAGAATAAAGTTAGGAAAGGAAGAAGTTAAAGTATTATTATTTGCAGACATGATACTATAGATAGAAAACCCCAAGACCTCCATCAAAAGATTTCTAGATTTAATACCCAAATTCAGTAGCAAAGCTGGATACAAAATCAATACACAAAAATCATTAGCATTCCTGTACACAAATAACAAACTCAGCCAGGTATGGTGGTGCATGCCTGTAATCCCAGCACTTGGGAGACTGGGGCAGGAGGATTGCTGCAAATTCAAGGCCAGCCTGTACTGCACAGTGAGGGCAAGGCCAACTGGAACTTTATAGCGAGACCCTGTCTGAATAGATAAATAAGCAAATGTACTTAGAGAGAAATGAAGGAAACCACACCTTTCACAATAGCATCAAAAAAAAAGAGAAATAATTAGAAATGAACCTAACGAAGAAAATAAAAGAGCTTTACATTGAAAACCACAGTACTCCAAAGGAGGAGATCAAAGAAGACATCAGAAAATGCAAAGATATCCCTTGCTCTTGTGTAGGAGGGACCAAAATAGTGAAAATGGCCATACTTTCAAAACTGTTATACAGATTCAGTGCAATCACAATTGAAATTCTAATAGCATACTTCACAGAGATAGAAAAAACATTCCTAAAATTCATTAGAACCAGAAGAAACCTAGAATAGTGAAACAATTTTGGCCACAAAAGCATGGCAGGGGGCATAACAATACCTGACTTAAAATTATACTATAAAGTTACTATGATAAAAATAGCATGGCACTGGCAATTAAAAAAAAAACCTTAGTATCAATGGATGAAATTAGAAGATGCAGAAGCAACTGCAAGCATGCTCAGTCATCTTATCCTTTTTTTTTTTTTTTTTTAATCGGTACTGGGGGATCAAACTCACGACCATGTGCTTGCAAGGCAAGCGCTTATGCCGCTGAGCTAAATCACCAGCCCTCTTATCTTTGATAAAGGCGCCAAACATGTTCCTTGGAAGATTGCCTGTTTAATAAATGGTGCTGGAAGCCGGCTTGGTGGTGCATATCTGTAATCCCAGCACCCGGGAGGCTGAGGCAGAAAGATTGTTGTGAGTTTGAGACCAGCCTGGGTGAGCTCAAAGCCAACTTGAACTGGAGCAGGGATGAGGTCCTTGTCACACTGCTGTGCCCATCACGAGAGCAAGTGACCAGGATGCCTCTGACTTCCGCAATGGTGCATTTGTGTGTCAGGGGAGGCCCCTGCGGTCTCCTCCTGAGGTGCTAAGGAGGCAGATGGCTGCTGCTACCCAGGCCCCACTCAGTTGCTCCTCTCAGTTGGGATGAGCCCCTGGGTCCTTCCCCTTCCCATCCGCCTGACCCTGGACTCATCCAGAACCTTTTCACAGGCAACTGTGGTTCTGCTCTGTGTTCCACACCCAGGGACTCCTAGCCAGGTGCCAATCTGACACTGTGTTCTCTTCACAGAGGATCCGGTCATCAAGAGCTTCCTGGCCTGGGATAAAGACCTGAGGGCCTCTGACAAGGTGAGGTCTTTCTCCCCTGAGCTGGGTTCTCTTGGTGGCACAGCCCAGGGAGGGCAGGTTCCATCCCCACAGTTACTCCACTGTCCCTGCTAGGAACTCCCACCTCACCCCCCAAATACTCCAACCCCCTTAGGACTCAGCACCATCTCCCTTCCAGGCCTGGCTGGCCTAGAGGCTGGATGGGTGCAGCACCCTGCTCTGCTGGGTCCTCTGTGACCTGAGTCTCCCTGCATATGGCCCCTCTGGCTGGTGCTACATGAAAAAGTTTTGGTCCCTCCCCTCAGTTCTCAGGGAACCCATTTGCTCGAACTGAAAAGATTTCCTTCTGATCCAAGTGATGTCAGTCTGAGATACAAGTCTCTTCACAAGCCAGGGAGCCAGGACACAGGCCCTGTGTTGCCTGATCAGCCTTCAAAGATGGGCCCAAGGCTCACTTCCTGCATTGCTAAGTACTTCACCCACACCAAGGCTGAGATGTTCCCTGGAACTCACCCGCTCTACAATCTCTCTACATCCACGCCAGCTCATCATGTTGATATTCCCTTCCTTTCTTTCACTGCTCCTGTAAAATATTCTTCTATGTGTCTTCTGTTTTCTGTCGTCATACTTTGAACCTGAATAAAAATTACCTATCTTCAGTGCACACTTGTATTCCCAGCTACTCAGGATGCTCTGAGGGGAGGACTATTTGACTCCAACGGTTCGAGACTAAGGGCAACTCAGTGAGAACCTGTTTCAAAAATAAAACAAACCTGGGAATGGTGGTCCACTCCTTGAATCACTATGCTCTCGCAGACCATGATAGGAGAATGCCAAGTTCAATCCAGGCCCAGCCAACACAGCAGGATTGCAAGACCCTGTTTCAAAATGAAATTTTAAAAAAAGCAGTGGAAATGTAGATCAAGAACTCTGGGTTCACTCCCCAGTACTGCAAACAAAATAATAAAAGTCCAAACCACACTCCTCCTTCCCTGATCTTACACCTTCTGCATTCCAATAGCACTCTCGTCAAATCCCTTCTGACAGGACATTTTGGACTCTACTTCCTCATTTCCCCTCCTCTACCTAAAATTCCATTCAGGGTTACAACTGCTGAGGGCTGAGTCTTGCTGCATTCTTTTTTTTTTTTGAGACAGTGTCTCACTATGCATTCAAACTGGCCTTGGGCTCACTTTGTAGTCCATGTTGGTCTCAAACTTGCAATGATCCTCCTGCCTCAGCCTCCCAAGTGCTGGGAGAGTCTTACATTCTTAAAACAGCCAGCTCAATCCTTTTCATTTTGCAAGTGTTTTGTTACAGTATTGAGTCCACAAGGGACTCCCCTGGGGTTTGTCTACAGATAAAGCTGCCGTTTATTCGCTCAACAGAACCTTTTTTTTTTTTTTTGAGACAGTCTCACAATGTAGTCCTGGCTGATTTTGTACTCATTATGCCACCCAAACTGGTTTTGAACTCTAAGCAATCCTTCTGCCTCCCAAATACTGGGATTATAGGCGTATGTCATCATACTTGCTAAATGTTGATTTTTGTCCCAGTGAGTTCCAAGAGTGATCATCACTAAAAACACTAATGTTACTTCAGTGATAAGGCAGTTGACTCAATTTGTCTTTCCATTCTCTTCAGGAAAACAGTCATTTGTGACTTTACCAAATTTGTAAAAGATCTTGCAGGTGACATTTTTGAGATTTTTAAGTTGGTCAAGTCCTACCTGTAGATGTCCACTACAATCACTGAATCAATTCTATCTGCTTCCCAAGACCTATCCTTGAGTGTACTACCAAGCAATTCTGTACCAGTGAAAGAACAGTGAAATGAACCTTTTCATTAAAAAAAAACAAAACACCCAGCGTGCACACTGATACATAGCTTAATACATGAACAGATTTCCAAGCAAAGCATGAATAGCCCAACTTCTTTTATTGTGAATAAAAAAAATCATGAAGCATGCCAGCACTCAAGAGGCTAAGGCAGGAGGATTGTCATGAGTTCAAGGCCAGCCTGGGCTACACAGTGAGAGCCTGTCTCAAGAAAAAAAAAGAAAAAGAAAAGAGAAAGAGAAAAAGAAATCATTAAGTTGCTCATACTAGTGCACACCTATAATCCTAGCACTCTGGGGCACTAAGGCAGGAGGGCAAGACCCTGTCTCAAAATTAAAGGGAAAGGGGCTGGGGGTTTAGCTCAGCGGCGTAAGTGCCTGTTTGGCAAACATGAGGTTGTGAGTTGATCCCCAGCACCAAAAAAAAAAAAAAAAAAAAATTAAAGGGAAAAAAAATGGACATGGGGCTGGTGAAGTAGCTCAGTGGAAGGCCTTGGGTTCAGTTCCAGTACTGCAAAGAAATTTTAAAAACTAAAAAAAAAAAAAGAAATCATGATCCTAGCTTGTTTCACAATTTAAAGATGAAAAAAAAAAATCAGAAAGCCTAACTCAACAGTCCGTCTCATACTGTCAATAGTCAAGGCATGCCGATGGATTTCTGGCAATAATGGAAGAGTTTCAAAGAAAAAAAGAATTTTAATAATGCAAAATGAAAACAATGAGGCAAATCAGAAGAATACCCTCATGTTATGTCTTCTAAGACACCCAGTGCTCAAGGTTTCTAGCAATAGTGAGCAGAATCCTAGCAGTGTCAAGAGCACAGGACTCGAAAGTGGACTTTTCACATATTTTAGAAATAAGCAAACATTTAAGTTCTCTATACATTCATAGCACTTTTCTTTCAGTGAAAATTATTCAGGGGGAGGGGGATATTTCCTTTGTGGGATAGAAAACAATTAAAATGAAGAAAATATGAAGAATACTCTCACCTCCTGCCCTCCAGTTTGCAGTCTGCACCTGCTTTTCTGCACAAGGGAGTTAGCAGAAAAGCAACTGAGAAAACAGCACTGAGTCAAGGGCCCAAGGAGACTGTATGGAGGAAGCCCTCCCTGGCTTCCAGAAAAACCAGTCCCCATTTTCTACTAGAGTGGTTCATGGAGCTTAGTGGGCTCCTGGATTGTTTAATTTAAAAAGGACCTAACAAAGAATACAGTCAAAGAGCGACAGGGCAAGGCCTGCAGGCGAGCAGGCAGGGCCACTCTGCCCTCCTCAGACACCTCCAGCACTCAGCAATGCCAAGGCTCTCTGGACTCTGTTCCCTGGGTCTTCATTTCACAGGCATGACTGAGTATTACGCTGGCCATTAGGGAGGGACTCACGGTTCAGCCCCTCCTTCCTCCCCAGAAGCTGGGGCAAAGGGACTCAAGTCCCAGTATTCTAATCAGTACCTGGTCCTCTCTGGGAACCAACTCTTCTACCCCAAAGCTATCAGGAACACCTGGGCAGCAGCCATCTCATTAGCAAACCAAGACACATCACTTTGGAGATCCCAAAATTAATAGGAGTTGTGGGCCAGAAAGCATAAAGAAAATATCAGGCACTTAAACTAGGGTACTACCTTTGGGCATAGTGGTGTACTCTTGTAATTCCAGCAATCAGGAGGCTGAAGCAAAAGGACTGTCATGAAGTCAAGGCTTACTTGGGGTACATAGTGAGTTCAAGAGCAGCTGAATTACATAGTGAGATAGATCCTGTCCCAAAAAAATAAAACCATGGGGCTAGGGATATAGCTCAGCAGCACAGCACTTGCTGGCCACGTCCTGAGTTCAATTCCCAGTACCAAAACATAAAAATAAATAAAAAAAAATAAAAACCAGAAACGAACAAACTAAAAGCTCGGAGACTCCGGTATGAGCCTATAACACCAGCAATATGGGAGGCTGAGGCATGAAGATCAGGAGTTGAAGGTAGGCCTAGGCAACACAGCAAGTTCCTATCTTGAAAAATTAAACAAGTAAATAAACTGAAAGAATAATAATACACATATATATGAGTTCCTAAGCTTATATAATTATTAATGGTGTTTTCTTTCTCTTATTGTGGCACACACACACACACAATAATTCATTTTGGATGTGATGATGTCCTTGATTTGGTGAAATGTCCAGCAGGACAGCTAAGAAGAATCCCAGAGTGCAGACATTAAGTATGAAATACTTGGGACCATGCTTGGAAGATACTGGCAGTATGAGTTCACTTTCCATGTGTTACACATGTAGTTCCATATTTCCATAACTACACCTAAAAATACAAAATAGCTGGGCCTGGCAGCGCATGCCTGTAATCCCAGCACTTTCCACGGTGAGGCAGGAGGAGCCTTGTGAGTTCATGGCCAGCCTTAACTACAAAGCCAGACCCTGCCTCTAAATAAGGAAAGAAATAAATACTGGTGCTCCTGCCTTTCCTGCTTTGTTTTTGCAGCCCTCAGTCTCCTGAGTGTTGGGATTACAGGCCGGTGGTGCCACTACGTCCGGCTCCTCCTTTGATTTTAAGTTAGTCAACACACAGAAAAATTGGAGGCTACAATTCCAGCTCGGAGAATTAAAACAGCCTAAAACATGAAGCCAGTTCTCATCATAAGTCACTTCAGCAAGCAAACTCCCACAAAGCAGAAATAATGCCAGTTAAAACAGTGCAGGAAAGAAGATAAAGCAAGCTATAACAGCAATCAACGCTATAATCTGAAAAAGCAATTTGCCAACACAAGGAAAGCCCTACAGACCTAGATAGAAAGAACGAGCTGATGGGAACTCGACAGACTTTACCTGGCACAGTCCTACTAAGGAAGACACTTCTACGGGGCGCTGGGGGAGGAATGGGTGGGGGGACGGTGAGCTCTGCAAGACTTGCCCCCTTGCGACTACCCTCTAGGAAGTCTGGCTGGTCAGCGCAGGTGTCCTTGGACCAGAAATCAGATGTCCTGCCTAGCTCTGCCCCGCCCCCGCCCCTGGCTGCTCCTGAGGCACATTGGCCCTGCTGGCCATCCCCCCCCCACTCCACCCCCACCCCGTCATCCTCCCCAGAGGTGCTGTCGTGCTGCGGCTGGCTGGCTTCCCAGCTGATCTCCGGACCACTTTTTGGAGGGAAGAGAGCAGGACTCGTGTGTCCGTAGCAACCCGCTTCACGCGGGAAGGCAGCTGCGGGCAGAGGCCCCTCCCGCCACACTCCGTCCCCCCACCTTTCTCGCTCACGCCAGCCACGCAGCCCTTGCGGCCGCTGCAGTGGGGCTTTTCCGCCCCGCCATTCTCGACCGAGCAGTGCCCGGGCCGCGCCGGTCTGACTCCTTGCGGTTCCGCAGCTCGCCACTCTGGGCCTGCGCCTGGGGCCATACCAACCGGATGGGGGGGGATCCACGCCCTGTCTCCCCGCGAGACCCTCGGAGGAAATCCAGTGCAAAGGAGAGTGTCTGCCACTAATCCCAACGGTGTTTACGTGAGGAAAGAAGGCGCGGTTCCTATCGATAAACTTGCTCTGGGCAGTCACTAAACTCATGGGGAAATATGAGTACCCCATTTATGGCAGTGTATGGTTACGTCCAAAATGACAGCCCTTGCTTTGCTGCTTACTCCCTTTAGGCAATTTGGAGAGAATCAGACTATTGGGAGCCCCAGCAGGTTCTGGAATTCACTTCAGAATGTGGGATTGCATGAAAATATAACTCAAAAACCTATACCATGGAAAATTGGAAGTCCCAACAAATTTCTCCTTGGGCTACTTTCGTCTATAGCTAGACAACCAGTTTAGCTTACTCTTAAATTCCCCCTTTACGTATCTGGGTTTTAGAATCATCTACTGACGGGCAAAAGGACGGAGGGTCCCAAACCACAGGAAGACCTGGATGGCCAATGCAACTACACAGACTACTCTCCTCAGCACAAAAACATAGCTGACCAGCTTCATGCGTTTCTGACGTCCATACCCGCAGTGCCCCTCCCCTCGTGCGGACCCTCACAATGCTTCGATCTGCCAGTGACCGCAGCCCTATGCACCAGGACACTCACGCGGATGGGCCAAGAGTGGGTCACGTGGGCTGGGACAACTTTGGGCGCTTGAGGGAGTGGGTTGCCAAGAAGCAGCCCCGACTCCGCCAGACTTCTGCAAGCCGCCAGAAGCACATTTGTATCGGTTTTTTAGTGCCCCACCCTTAGTGGGACTTGAATCCAGGGCCCCGACCCCTTTTTAAAATTTGGAGACAGGGTCTCATTGAGTCGCTACATTTCCCATCCTAGACTCGACCTTTACGTCCTGCATCATCCTCCCTTTAGTGCTCGGATAACAGGCATGCCCTGCCACACCACAGTGACTTGTGTTTTGCTGGGCTGCAGAGCAGCTGCTGGTTGTGGGATGTTTAACCCTCCCAAAGTGCTCTGGAGCCGGTGGGGGAGTTAGTGCAAAGGAGGGGAGCAGAGTTTCTGCCTGAGGAGATGCACAGCTCTGGAGGTGGCCTACAGGACAGTGAATTTCCTTCATGACACTGCACATTTAAAAGTGATTAGAATGGGGCCAGGAGTAGCTCGCATACATGCAGGTGGTAAAGAGTCTGTGGCTGATAGGCTGAGACTGTGGGCTTCCTCTCCAGGATCAGAGAAATGTAAACTAGTACCAAGAAGTATCCAGTGAATTTCATTCATCAGGTTAGTGGATAGCACTGAGAAGTAGGGTTGCCTGCCTTGTTGGTGCAGGACAGAGACATACATCCCTCCACACTCTAACAGCTGGACAGTGGACCGTACAGCTGACTGACCACAGGCAAGAACATGAGAAATGCAGATTTGGAAGGTGCACAGGACTTTGAAAAAAAGCAAACTGAAGTGCAGGCAGCTGGGAAGATGCTCAGAGGGATCAGGAGGTGACACCAGAACAAAGATGGGTGGGCCTTGGAAGATGGGGTGCTAATGTATGATTATGTTTGCCTAGCATGAGGTCCCTGCTGGCCTGCTCATTCTAGGTTGATGTAGCCCCCTCAGCCCCCTTGGAGGCCATGTGTAGACAGTTCTTAAGAAAGTGGGGCAGTCTTGCCCTGCCTTCCTTTTGCTCAGAGTAATAAATATGCAGAAGCAGTGTGTGTGAGATGGCGCTTCCTGGATGCCTCTGAAGTTGAGGTCTCTGTCCTTATGAGCTGCCACTCTGGTTGGGAAGACAGAAAACAAGGTGAAGAAATGACACTGGATAACAGACTGTAGCAGGGCTGGTACAGGTCACTTGGTTCGGAGGAGCAGAGAAGGCTCTGAAGAGGTGATGCAGTCCAGCCGGGACCTGAGATGCTGATAAGGAGCCAGCAGTGGGAGAACAGCATAGAGCTGGGGATGAAAGGCTGGGGCCTTGCAGAAGTCAGTGAGGTTTGCAGTGAGAATTAGAGAGTGGGCATGTTTTTCTATGACATTTGAATTTTTTTCACCAAGAATGGATTCCTTTGAAATCAGTAAAATAAAATTAAAAACTGGGGCTGGGGATTTAGCTCACTGGCAAAAGCGTTTGCCTTGCAAGCACGAGGTTGTGAGTTCGATTCCTGGTACCAAAAAAATTAAAAAATTAAATTAAATTAAAAACTGGAAAATAAATACAAATCAAGAAGTGAGTGTGGTGGCACACAGCTATTATCCCAGCACAAGAGAGGCTGAAGTAGGAGGATTACTGAAAGTTAGAAGTTGGCCTGGGCTACATAGTGAGACCCTGTCTCAGACAAACACAGAGAAGAAGAAAATGTTTTCAATAGCTGTGTGTGTGTGATTGAGGCTAGAGCTGAGAGCCTCATGCATACCAAGCACACACTGCCATTGAGCTCTGAGCTCATCCCAATGCTTGCTTTGTTTGGTTTTGAGATCAGGTCTCACTGTGTAGCACAGGTTGGCCTGAAACTTACCATCCTCCTGCCTCAGCCTTGCTAGTGCTAGGATTGCAGGTTTGTACCATTATGCCTGGCTAAGAATGGTAAATTTTATGTTGTGTATACTGTACCACAATAGAAAAGGAAAAAATGATTTTAAAAAACATCTGGGGGTGGTGACACATACCTATAATCCCAGCCCTAGGAGAGGCTGAGGCAGAAGAATTGCAAGTTTGAGCCCTGCCTGGGCAATTCAGTGACTTAGCCAGATCCTGTGTCAAAATAAAACAGTGAAAAGGGCTGTGAATGGAGCTCAATGCCCAGGATCTGGTTCAATCCCCAGTACCGCAATATAAATAGCCATCATTCTGGTAGGTATGACCTTGCAAACTCTCTGAGTATGAATGAGCTGGACATTGTCCTGATTGGGCCACGGGTGATGCATGCAGTGGGTGTGACCTGTGGCCCTGTCTGGGACATCTGAATCGTGGTCGGAAACCAAGGCAGGCAGAAGCAACAGCTGACCCGCAGGTGGCGATCTTGGGCCACCTTCACTATCGAGATCTGCCTCTCAACCGCCGTCTTTTCTTCACCCCAACCATCCTATCCTGGAAGCTCAGGGTGGATGGCTTTCCCAGGAGTCTCTCAGTAATTTCTCTAGGATATTTTCCATCCTCCGCGACTGCCTCTAAGTGTGTAGAGCAGTTAGAGAAGCAAAGAGAGCCGGTGAATCCTGAGAGTCAGAATTTATGCAAAAAGTCTCCCTTGCCATGTAACCAGCTGCCCCGCCAGCCCCAGGCATGCTGCCTTCTCCCTGCTGCTGCCGCTCTCTGAGTCACTGGCGTGAATCTTGGCTTCTCCCTCCACACCAGAGGTTTAGGATAGTTACTTACCTTCCCCGAGCCCGGGTTCCTCAGTACTGTATGATGAGGTCCCTGAGGCTGGGATCCTTTTTGCCTTGGTCCTGGCTGTTTCTGATCTCTGAGCCTTTGGGTTGGGAGTTGGATCCCTCCTCCCCCACCACTGCTGTCCTCTGGCAAACCAGCAACTTAGCTTTCTCACTGCCCAGGTACTTTCCAGCACACTCTACCTCACCTGCTTTTTTATTTTTTCCCCTCAATGAGGATCATCCTGCCTCCCGAGTGCCCACCGGATAGAAGGTGTTACAGCTTTAAATGTTTATGGTTGCACTACATAAACTTTGGCGACTTTCTTTTCCACACAAAATGATGTTTTCAGGATTTATCCATCCTGGTACATGCTGCTGTTCTAGTTTATACATTATATGAATAAAGCACAATTTATTATTTATTTCACACAGTCATAAAAATAGGTTTTGTTTTTTCGATGTTATAAATTAAAATACAGTGCAAAGTTCTGCATTTGTCTCTATGAGCTATGCTTTAGAGAATATGACTAGAAATAGAATTTCTGGGTCATAAAATATCTGCATCCAAATTTATTAGACGTTCACAAATCGTTCTCCGAAGTGTCTGCACTAATTTACATTCCCTGCAGTACTGCAAGAATATTCCTATTGCTCCTTATCTTCTGGCTGCCGAAGGGCAGCTCATGGTTGTTTGAATTTGCATTTCTCTGACATTAGTAGATGTCTGATTTAAGCGGAAGGGGAAATGACTAAAAGCATCTAAAATCTGGAAGAGAGCTGGAAATCAGGCCTCCAAGGTATGCACCTCACGTCACAGAGCTGACAGCAGCCCCACACTCGGGTGGGGGGGTCCTCTGCCCCTTTACTAGGGGAGGTCAGCATATGTGCAAAGGACACATGCTGGCCAGGTAAATGTAGCAGTGCCGGTTTCAGTGAGACAATGTGCTTCCTCTTCCCAAAGGGCAGGACCCCTCAAACACAGACCAGCAGCCGAATTGCCACAAAGTAATGACAAACTTTCCAGGTTCAGTAATGGGGATCAAACCTGAGGCCTCACGAGGTGCTACATCCTTAGCCTTTTTGAATTTTCTTTGTCTTTTTTTTTTTTTTTTGTCAGGTACCAGGGATCAAACTCATGACCTTGAGCTTGCCTGCTGCCGCTGAGGTATATCCTCGGACCTGAATTTTCTGATACAGGGTTTTGCTAATCACTGACTTGCCCAAACTGGGCTGGAATTTGATATCCTTCTGCTTTGACTTCCCAGAGTTATTACAGGTGTGCATCACCTTACCTGGCTCTAAGCTTGTTGCTACTCTAAATAAAGTTATTGGTCGTTCAGATTTCTTTACCAATGTCTTACTCACACACAGCCTTTGCTTCTCAGGAAGTCCACTCTTTCTCAGATTGAAATGTATGAGTTGTGGACTTCTTGTGGTGGTTCATACCTGTAATCTCAGCATTCGGGATGCTGACAGAGGAGGACTGCTGTGTAATGAGACCAGCCTGGACCATATGAGTTCAAGACCAGTTTGAACTACATAGCAAGACCTTGTCTCATTAAAAAAAAAAAAGTTCTCCCAGTCAGGTGCAGTGGTACATGCCTATAATTCCCAGCACTCTGGGAAACTGAGGCAGAAGGATCACAAGTTCACTCCACCTGGGCAGCTTAGTAACTTAGTGAGACTCTGTCTGAAAATGGAAATTAAAAAGGCCTGGATCTGTAGCTTAGTGGGAAGGGCCTGGATTCAAGCCCTAGAGCAACCCTAACCCCATCTCTATCTCCCTAATTATTTATATTTATATTCTTCCAACATGTGGCTAATCCCATCACGTTGTCCACGGGATCTCTCATCTTATGTTTTGTCATGTTATAGTATCAAATTATCAACATTTTTTTATTATCAACATTTTAGATTATCATTGTCTTTTTTTCTTTCTTTCTTTTTTTTTTTTAATTGGTAATGGGGATCGAACTCATGACTGCATGTTTGCAAGGCAGGTGCTTATGCCACTGAGCTAAATCTCCAGCCCCTTAGATTATCATTTTCTTCATTACTTGCATGCTGTAGGCTTCCCAGGTTTGAGAATATGGCCAGTTACTTGGACTAACTCTTCTGCAGAACAGAAATAAAATACTTGATAAAATATAGAAACGATCTTGTTAAAACAGATGAGGCACTGACAAGATGAAAAAGTATCACTATTCTAAATTCTGGGATGGAGCTGGGCTGAGGCCTGGGCTGCAGATCAGTGGAAAGCACTGGCCTAGCATGTTCAAGGCCCTGGGTTTGATATTCAGCACAACAGAAAAAATAATAAAATCCAAGAGAAATAAGAAGAGATTTAGGGGAAACCAAGCAGCCAGCTCACCACCCTGGTAAGTGGCTGTGGCCTGGCAAGCTGCGGCCACCCCAGGGCGAGAACCATCAACATCTCCTGAGATCCGTGCCATGTTGGAACTTAGAGTGCTGGGAAGCCAAGTAGCCAGCTCACTGCCCTGCTGAGCGGCTGTGAGCCTACCTGCACTTGGGCTGAGAATCAAACATCCCACCCCCCAATTAGCAAGTGGGAGCTAGAGATCTGAGCATCTCTTGGGAGGTTGACCATATGCAATATAGCAAATAAGGGGGATTTCCTTCTACCATCTTTATGAAGGCAAATATTTTTATCATTGTTTTGCTTTGTTCTGATTAATGGTATTGCTCTATTCAATATTCTGTTTTGATAAGTTCTATCATGTTCGTATTTCCTTTGATTTTGCTATACCTGATTCAAGGAACAACTATTGTGAAGAAAACAAGATATACTATGGTACCTATTACTGTTTTCCTAGTAACCTGCTGTGAAGTTTTGTACTAATTTCACTATACTGTCTCAATTGGCTTTGTTCTGTCTTGCTCTGTTGTATTTTACTACCTTCAAAATAAAAAAAGAGAGAGAGAGAGAGAGATTCAGAGTGTTTCCTGCACTGGGTGAACTTGACCTCAAATTTGAAAATGAAGAACTAGAAATCACTTGTCTTCCAGTTCTTGTCATACAGCCAGGGGTGGTACACACACCTATTCTACTGGTACTGAGGAGGCTGAAGCAGGAAGATAGCCAGTTTGAAGCCATTTTGGGAACATAACTAGCTCAAGGCCAGCTCTGGACTACCTAGGGAGACCTTGTCTAAGAAAACCAAACAAAAGTGTGTTTGCCACATAAGCTTTAGATTCATCACTTTCTCAATGGCTATACTGATTTGTCTACTTGTCCCTATGCTTTTTGGTTTTAAGAAGGAAAGATTTATTTTCAGTCATGTTTGTAGAGGTTTCTGTCCAGGGTTGACTGGTTTTTGTTGTTGTTCCTTGTTTGTTTGTTTGCTTGTTTTTATGAAGTCTAGACCGGCCTTGAATTCACTATGTAGCCCAGGCCTTGAACTCATGCCAATCCTCCTGCCTCAGTCTCCCAAGTGCTGGAATTACAGGTGTCCACCAACATGTTTGGCTGTCCCTACACTTGATGGCAGAGGTGTTTGTACCTAGGCTTTAGACAGGGCAGTCACCCTGCAGGCTTTAGAAAAGTGACAGTAATGCTTTTCCTTAGTTAAATGCCAGTTGGGAGTGGGAATGGGAGTGGGCAAGTGGAGCCTGCTTTTCCATTGCAGGTGCTTTTTCAGGCACCTGAACTTTAGACAAAATTTCACCTGCTAACTTCCCAACCCATTTGAAGACTGCTGCCAAAGCTCCCACATCTGCTCCAGGAGATACAGTCAGCAAGTTTCCCAGCAGCACCATTCCTAACAAGGTTCCCAGCAGCACCATTCCACACATTCATCTGCAGGAGAACAGATACGTTACACTGTGGCTTAGCGATAAAACGTGAAACAGGATATGGATGATAAAGCGAGAACGTCTAATTACATCTAATCAAACATGGTTCCAGAAAATGAGGAGAATAAGAATGAAGCAAGCCAGCATGGTGGCACATGCCTATAATCCCAGCTCTGGACACACTGAGTTCAAGCCTGGGCTACAGAGCAAGACCCTGTCTCAAAAAATAAAATAAAATAAAATAAAATAAAATAAAATAAAATAAAATAAAATAAAATAAAGAAGCAATGTCATTGTTTGTAGAATTGGCAGAGAATTTTGTAGAGCTGATAAATGGCAGCAAGCCAAAAGCTCACTAAGATTAATAACTCCCAGTCAGGATAAATAAACATAAGTGGATACTTAGAACACTGTGAAATTGGCAAGCACCAGAGAAACAAAGGCAATCATTTCAAGGAAACAAGTTGTTGGGTGTTTGACCCCTGCAATAAGAAAATGACTAACACATGGACTACTGAGAGTCTAATTGAAAAAAGGTCAAAAATTGAAAATGCAAGCAATCAAAAAAAAAGATAGAAAAAGTTAGAAAGACAACTGGTATCAACTTCTCAAAAGCAGCAGTGGAATCCAGGAAGATAGCAATAATGTCATAAATATGGAGAAAGGGGCAGGGCATGGTAGTGCATACCTGTGATCCCAGCACTTAGGAGGCTGAGGCAGGAGGGTTGCTGTGAGTTCCAGGTTAGCCTGGTGAGTTCAAGGCCAGTCTGAATTACAGAGTAAGATTTTGTCTCAAAAAAAATACATACATATATATGTATGTATATATATATATATATATATATAGAGAGAGAGAGAGAGAGAGAGAGAGAGAGAGAGGGAGAGAGAGAGAGAGAGAAACTCCAGGTTAGAACTCTGTACCTAACAAAAGAATACTGTTTTGGCCAGTACTGGGATTGAGCCCAGGGTTTCCCCCGGGCCACCTCCTTCTCAGCACTGAGCTACTTCCCACCCCTTTTCCAGTCTTTTGAGATGGCTCAATAAATTGCTTAGGGTAGACGGACACTTGGGATCCTCCTGTCTCATCCTCCAGAGCAGCTGGAATTCCACCATATTCCGCTGTATTGTGTTCTTTTTGAAAAAAATTTTTGTTATGTACTCTTATTTATCTGATCATATATTTTCTAATTCTGCCTGTTTTAAAAGTTATAGCTTAATAACTTCTGATATCTGGTAGAGAAAACTTCCTCTTATCTTTCTTCTTCAAAATTGCTTTGGCTAATCTTGATTCTTTACTCTTCCATTTGAATTTAAAATTAGTTTGGTAATTTCCTGAGGAAATTATTTTTACTGAAATTGCATTAATTTTGTATCAGTTTGGGGATGGTTATATTTAATATATTTTAAATATAGTTTAAATATATTGAATTTTCCTATCTATGAGCAAATTGCTTTTAACTCTTTTATGTCTTCTAAAAAGCTTTATTATTTTCTCCTTAAAATAAACCATCTTAGATTTTGTACATGTATATCGTTAATTTGCTGTTATTATGAATGAGTTTTTTTTATTAACTGATTATTGTTGGTGACATGAAAAGTAATGATTGTTTATGATCTCTTGAATCCAGAAATTTTGGTAAATTCTCTTTATTTTAAAATAGTTTATGTGTGTAGTGCACACTTATAATCCAAGCATTTTGGAAGGCTGAGGGAAGAGGATTTTAAATTGGAGCCCTGGGCATTTTAGGGATTTAGTGAGTTGCTGTCTTCAAAATATCCAAAGGTTTGGGGGTATAGTTTAGTGTTAAAGGCCCTGGTTTAAATCTCCAGTACCACCACCCCACCCCCACTCCCACACACGCACACGCACATGCACACACACACAAAAGTTATTTTGTATATTTTCTGGAGTTGATAATGTGACCTGAGATTAGCTATCATTGTATTTCTTCCTTTCCAGTCTGTTCCCCGCCCCCCCATACTGGGGATTGAATTTACGACCGGGCCCTTGCAAGGCAGGGGCTTATGCCACTGAGCTAAATCCCCAGCCTCCCTTTCCAGTCTTTATGCCACTATTTTGCACTTTTCTTCTTGCATTAGCTTGATCCTGAATTATGATTTAATAGCAGTTGCCATAACAGGCAACTCTTCCTCCCAATTTTAGAAACTTTTTTTTCAGACAGGCTGTCAATATGTAGTTTAGGCTGAACCTCAATTCTATTATATAGCCCAGGGTAGCCTTGAACTCATAGTGATCTTCCTGTCTCAGTCTCCTGAGTACTGTGATTGTAAGCATGCATCAATTTTAAAGTGAGCAATTTTGAAGTTAAAGCACTAAATATATGTAATGTTTGCTGTAGGTTTTTAAAAAGAATTTGCAACATAAGCTTTATTTGATTAAGCCTATGAAGTTTGATTAATTATGTTCCTAATTAGCTAGGAGAGGATTGTTGCAAAAAAAAAATAGAGTCAGCTGTGCTGTGCTGTAATCCCAGCAGTCATGAGGCTGAGGCAGGATCATTGCAGTGAGCACAAGGTCATGTATCCAGACCTCATCTCAAAATAAAATAAAATAAGTAAAATACAAGTAATAAAGATATTTACTCTGGTGTTTGTTTGTTTTATCTTTTAAAACAGGATTTTGCTCTGTAGCCCAGACTGGTCTTGACCTCACAACGATCCTCCTATCTCAGCCTCCTGATGGTTGGGGTTATAAATTTTAGCCACCATATAAGGCTCTGAGATTTACTCTGTTCTAACATTAGAAGTGACCTTGGAGGCAATTTTAAATCAGTTTCAGAGGGTTCAGTCCATGGCCAGCAGCTCCATTGTTCCAAACTCTGACAAGGCAGAGGATCATGGTGGAAGAGCCAGGTGGAAGAGGAAGGCTTCTGGCTGCCAGGAAGCAGAGAGGAAAGGGCCAGGGACAAGATATGGCCCCAGAGGTCACCCCCTCCTAATTCTGGCCCTGCATCTAGGCTCCTGCTAAGTTTCTGTCCCTTCCCAATAATACCATCAAATTATTATACATGGATGATTAATTCACCAGTGACACCTGAGCCATCATGATCCAATCACCTTCAGAAAGGTAACCTTGGAACAGAGAAAACTTCTGGGGACATTTTAGATGTAAACTATAACATGCCTCAAAACCTCTAAGTGACTCCTGATTTTTTAAGTGACTGTTTGAAAGGTGCTTGGCAGGACTTGAAATCCCTGCTTGCAAGGAGGATGATGTCTAACCACCGTTCCTCCTGCACATCCTCTGGGGGACACCCGTCCTGACGTCAGTGTCCTGTTTTCCATGTCCTGCCTGTCAGTTCCATTTTCTTAAATGGAAAGCACCAACATGACTCAAAAACCACAGGAACAGTCATAAGTGAGTTTTTCTTTTTATTTTATTTTTTCCACATCAGATGGGCAATGTGCTGATGTTGTAACAAGGCTTGAGGGAGGCACATCTCATTCACGTGACATGAACACACAGTTATCACACTCATGAACCAAAGGATCAGATAAGTGGGTTCTTGCTATTGAATAAAACCTTTTTTAAAAAATTCTTTCCTGAATGGCACAGTTTATTCTTTGGTAAGGCTCTACAAATGGCAGACCTATTCGAAGGAACGTTTCCTGAGAACTGCCTGTATTTAGTCATCAGAGCCCTCCCCTTGAAGGACTTCTCTGGAGTCATCCAGAAGGAGAACCAGTGGCACATACCTATAATTCCAGCACTTGGGGAGGCCGAGGCAGGAGGAGCACAAGTTCAAGCCCCGCTCAGGGACTCAATGAAACCTTGTCTCAAAATAAAAAGGGGTTGTGAGTATAGTTCAGTGGAAAGGCATTGGGTGGCTGAATTCCTGGTATCACTTCCAGACACATAGCGTAAGAACCAACTTCTGCTTCTCCTTCCCTTCTAACAACTCCCTCCCTGGGTGGAGGAGGCTGGCTGTGGGGTGAGAACCTGTTATGTTCTGCTCTTCCACCACCTCCAGCAGGGGCTTCTGGTGGGCAGAGAGCTGGTCTGCTCAATCCTGTTTGCCTTCCTCTCCAAACGCCATTCAAAATTTAGTGCAGTAGTAAACCTCGGGGAGTGTGTGTGGGAATGAAACAGTCCTACTTAGAGCAGTGGTCTCCTGCCTGGGCAGAATCATTTGGCCACAACTCAGCCCCGTGAAACAATAGTGGTGGGAAAGCATGCGTGTATGGTTTTTGGGGGGGCAGGGGGCAGGGCTTGGGATTGAACCCAAACCTCACACATGCTAAGTAAGTGCTCCACCACCAGCCACATCCCTGCATGATTGCAGGTGATGGACCTAATTTATGGAAGGATCCTGTGTGTAGACAGAACGTACCATTAGGATTGGTCTTTAGTTATTTTTTCCTTTCACCTGTATCCCTGTAAGGGGAAGCAGACAATGACACGTGATAGATGGAATCAAATAGGCTGGATCTAGGCAGGAGGGTTCTGAATATTTCCCAGGTGATCATTAAATGCAATCAAGATCCAGAACCACTTAACTAGAGGCTATCTGACATATATAAGGGGGTTAAATGATTATTTTAATAAGCTATTGTTATAGGAAACATACACAATTGTATATATGTAAATATGAGTCTTTAGGGTGTGATGAAATGGGTTTTTTGTTTTGTTTTTCTTTCTGAGATAGGATCTTGTTATGTAGCTCAGGCTGGCCTCAAACTTGTGTCACTCCTCCTGCCTCAGCTTCCCAAGTGCTGGGATACAGGCATGTGCCACCAAGAAACAATTTTTTTTTTTGGTCTTTTTGAGAAAAGGTTTCACTCTGCAATTCAGGCTGGTGTTGTCACTTTGTAGCACTAACTGGTCTCAAACTCACAGTGCTCCTCCTGCCTTAGCCTCGAAAGTGCACTGGTGTGCACCACCATGTCCAGCCTTTTTTTTTTGGAGACAGGTTCTTACCATGCAGCTTTTTGGCTCTGAACTTACTATGTTGTCCCGGCTGGCCTCAAGTTAATTCATGGTGATGCTTCTATCTTAGCCTCCTAAGTGCTAGGATTACAGGCTTGCACCACCATGACGGTTTTTTTAAAAAAAATCTTGTAATCTAGTAGGAGACAGAAATATATGCCAAATAACAACAGGAAGTCAGCAGATTATATATATATGTGTGTGGAGGGGTGTAGAGTCAGGGAAAGTGCTGAGTACAAAATTTGATAACAACAGCTGAAAGGAAGCCCAGGGTGGTGGAAGGAAGTGGCCATCTGAGGCGGGAGGAGGGTCACAGGATCCTACAGTGGCCACTGTGACTTGGAACGCTGTTCTGTGCCATCTGCAGAAGGCCATCAATACTTGTTTGGTTACTGGGAAGCACATTATTAGTGGTATCTACCTGCACAGATGGTGGGTATTGGGAAGCTGAGGCAGGGAGGTATACAAAGGGTGGGGAGAGCACCAAAGACCAACAGGTCAAACTTAAAATACATCTACGCTTCTAAATATGTTTAGTTTGCTATGAAACTAACACTACCTTTAGAACATTTATGATTGGAAAAGTAATTCTACTCAAACATTTGGGCCTGTTCTGCAGGCAGATATTCTAGATACTGGGATGTAAAGGAACATAAGTGTCTTACTGATTTTTCTTGTTGCTGGGGCAAAATACCCAAGACCCAGAATTAAAAGGAGAAAAGTTTTATTTAGGTCAAAGTTTGTAGAGGTTTCAGTCTATAATCGGCTGGCTCCAAGGCGGGGTGGCAGATGGCAGAGGGGCAACAGCTCATGGTGGCAGAAAACAGAAAAAACATTGAGAGTGAAAACAAGTCTCTTTCTGCTCCTTTTGTCTTATCCAGACTGCTGGGTTAAGGGTGGTGCCAATCGAATCAGCGGCACCCTTAATCCAAGCATTGCACTAGGAATCAATCACAAACTGTAGATTGAGCTGCCTCTGAAAAAGGCCCATGTAAAACTGCATGAGGCTTTGAACGGGGGTGGGGTGGAGGGCTGGGCATCTAGCCCCAAACCATAACAAGTTATTATAATAATAGCATACAAATTAAAATAAGGGCCAGTTCCATAGTAAGAACTAGTGGGGAGACTGAGACCTTTCCTGGAACTCTGACCTGTCTGGGTTCTCAGTTAACCACCTCCAGGACACAGCTTGGCCTCTGTTGCAGGTGTAAGATCTTCACTTACAATACTCCCAAGGTTGAGATAGGATTGTGGGAAGTTCAATACCAGCTTGGGCTACATAGTGAGTTCAAGGTCAGCCTAAACTATATAGTGAGACCCTGTTTCAAAAAACAAAAATCTTCCCTTTGGTGGACCCCTATGGATCTCTCCAGCTTTTTTCTGCCTCTATTGTTTGCACTGGGAAGATGGGGCATTTGTAGTTGTTAGATGCCTCCCTCCAGTCCCCATTCATCCAGCAGCCACTCAGCCATCCTGCCCCACTCCATTTGGGGATGCTTTGGACAAGCGCTCCCCGGAGGCCAGCTGTCCTGCCTGAAGGCCAAGAATGGTCTCAGAGTGTCTGCGTGTCCTCACTCTCGGCATTGGGCCGGGTGGCCTCCAGCGGACCTGAGGAATAAGGAGTGTGCTGGAGGGTGGTGCGCGCCACTGAGCATCTAGACCAAGAACGCAGAACGCAGCGAGGGGCGAGTAAGCGCTGACCGCAGGACAGGGCAGGGCAGGGCAGGGCAGGGCAGGGCAGGATGGGTAAGAGCAGGAGCTGGCAAGGGACGGGCGGTGAGTGAGTCACTGAGTGATCGGGCGACTGAGAGCGTGCGAGTGGACGTGGGCGAGCGGCCCGCGGGAACTTCCAGTGCAAAGCAGCAGAGCGCGAGATGCAGACGCAGGGCCGGGAACGCTGGCTGCCCGGGGCCACGTGGCTGGGACAGGCCTGAAGCCCGGGAGTGGGCGGGGCTAAATGGAGTGTGGGCGTGACGAGGCAGGGTCTGGGCCAGCTGTGGGCAGAGTGAGTCGGAGAGGGGCGTGGCCACACGCATATAAGCCCGAATAGGCGGGGTGTGGGCGTGATTATCAAAGAGTGGGTGTGGCCGGCCGGCAGGCGCGGGAGGAAGTCACGTGGGCTCGCGGGTTCACATGACTGGTAGCGCGATGGACCCACTGCCCGCCGTGGCTGTCGGGTCTGCGGCTGAGGCGGAGGCTGACGAGGAGGCGGATCCCCCAGCGACAGGTACGGCAGTGGAGGGTGCTGGCCTGGTCCTCGGCGCGCTGTCAGGGCGCAGCCACTCGGTTCACTTCTCACCCGAGCCCCGAGGCTACCTGTGCGGGTCCACCTGGCCCGCTCGAGCCGGCGCCGGCCCCTGTCCGGTCTCGCGAGCTGTGTCGCTTGGGTCCCTAGCTCCGAGGACGGCGACGCTCGCTGTCCTTAGTGCTCTGGTCTCTGTGTGGCCGGAGCGGGGGCTCGCGGGGTCTCGCAGGTGGGCGCCGGGCTCCTCCAGGTGCCAGGCGGACGTCGTTCTCGGGGTGCACTGCCCCCAGAAAGGCCCTCCCCGCAGTGGTCAAGTAGGTGGCCGCCTGAGGCGCGAGGCTGACGCTGGAGGTGAGACAGAGTGAGTCCTGCAGGTTTGGGAGACTTCGTCTTCCCGGGGAGGAAAGGCGTGAGTGTGGGCAGTGAGACCCGGGAGGGAGGGCTTCCGCTACTGCTGTGGAGCCTCGGGTGTGTACAGACCGGTCTTCCAAAGTGGGTCTTTTTTTTTTTTTCTTCTTGTCACTCGTATCTGTGCAAAGGGAAGCATGTGACAGCCCTTGTTGGGTAGAACATTGTGTTCAAGAGGTCACGTGCTGGAACTCAGCGTGGACCCACCTATGCTAGAGCCACAGGCTGGACTCCTTCCCCAAGTCGCTTGGAAATGGAGGCTGTGATGGGGGGGTCCCAATGCTGGGACTGCCATTATGGACAGTCCAGTGCTGTACAACCCCTCACCTCCATTCTCCAGCTGCCTTCCCTGCGGCTTTGCTTGGATTTCCTCAGGTTGTTGGCTTTCCTTGGAGGCAGGGGTGATTTTTATCAGGAGCGCTAATATTATCTACAGCCGGGAGGCACACCACAACCCCTGGCTTCCAAATTCTCAGAGCATTCCTACACCCTGTGAGTCTAAAAGTGGGGTTTCTAAACGTGTCATTTCATTCTTTTGGAAACTGAATGCCCAATTCTAACAGGGAGGTGAAATGGTAAAGCAAAACTTTTTTACGTTGGGAAAACTAATCTGGAAGTGTGACTAGTTCAAAGTGGGCAGTGTAGGGGACTGTGTGTCTCTGGTGACTGTGGTTGGGTGAGCTTGGAGACAGCTTCCCACCAAAGCCCACAGAAAGGCCACAGCCTGCCACCACCTTGGTTTTAGCTCAGTGAAACTTATTTTGGACTGTCTACATCTAGAACTGTAAGATGATATCGTTGTATTAAGCTACTAATTTTGTGGTAACTTGTTATAGGCACTGTATCCCTGACCTCCCTTTAACTTTCAGTTATGCTATAATTTTTTGTGTTGGTTTTTTGATAGAGGGCCTTGCTCTGTAGTTGTCTGGTCTTGAACTCACTGTGTAGCTCCGGGTGAGCACAAACTCACATCAGTCCTTCTGCCTCAGCTTCCCAGGTGCTGGGATCACAAGCATACATGGACAAGACCTTTCTATGCAGCATGGACTGGCCTCCAAGTCACTAATGTAACCCAGGCTGGCCTACAATTCATGTTCCTGTTGGGTGTGGAAGTGCGCCTGTAGTACCAGCATAGGAGGCTGAGCTAAGAGGATTGCTGTGAGTTTGAGGCCAGTTTGAATTACAGAGCAAGACCTTGTCTCAAAAAAACCAAACCAAACCAAATAAAACAAAAATCCCAAAAATAACAATAGCAGCAGCAGCAACAACAACAACAACAAAAAACTTGTGTTCCTTTTGTTTCAACCTCCCAAGGTCTGAAAGTACAGACTTATGCCGCCATGCCTGGCTGGGATATATTTTTTCAGTTTTTATTTTTTATTAGTACATTTGCATTACTTAATGATTACAGTGCTTGTGGGGAGCTGATGGGTGGACATAATACATCTCGATTCTTTTTTTGTTTTCATCTCTTCTTCCCTCTCCCACCTCCCTACTTCCTATTATCTTTTATTTTGGTCTTTATTTATATTTTGGGTTTCTCATATTTAAGTTTATGTGTTGGGGATATTTTCTTTTAAGAATATAGAACATTATAGATTTAGTAAAAATTCCATTCCAGTTTCACTTACCTCAGTTCTTTATCAGAAAGATGACCAGAGTCGTCGGTTTGTGATAACTTCTTTCAGTTCTGTTTGTATTTTATGCTGAGATGTGCTTAGAAACATATGGCTCTTATGTATATGAGCCTTGCTTCTCTAGAGTACTGTTTTTTTAAAATTTGTATTGCTCTTATGTTACCACAAAATTAGTAGCTTAATACAATGATATCATCTCACAGTTCTAGATGTAGACAGTCCAACATAAATTTCACTGGGCTAAAACCAAGGTGGTGGCAGGCTGTGGCCTTTCTGTGGGCTCTGGTGGGAAGCTATTTCCAGGCCTTTCTGGCTTCTCGGGGGGGTGCCTGCATTTCTTAGCTGCTGCTCCCCTTTCTCCAGCAGTATTGGACATAGCATTCTCATGCTGCCTTCTCTCTGGTTTTCCTTTTCCTGTTTATTCTGCTTTTTTTGTGGCAGTACTGGGGATTGAACCCAAGCTTTCACACAGAGCTATATCCAGCACCTGCCTTTAAATTTTTTTTTTGGTACCAGGGATCGAACTCACGACCTTGCGCTTGCCAGGCAGGCACTTAAGCTACTGAGCTAAATCCCTGCCCCTACCTTTAAATTTTTAGACAGTCTCACTAAATTGTCCCAGGGTAGGCTTGAACTTTTCATTCTCCTGCCTCAGCCTCCAGAGAGCTGGGACTGTAGGCTGTGCCAGTGAGCCTGCTTATTTTTTCCTGCTTTTAAGGATCCTAATGATTTTGTTAGGCCCACCCAGATAATCCAGAATAATTTCCCTCTTTTCAGGTTAGCTGATTAGCAACCTTGTTTCCCAGCAAGGTGAATTTCCCCTTACCAGGTGGAACTAACATAGTCACAGATTCTGGAATCAGCATGTGGACGTCTTTTCTTTGCCTACCACCAGGAGATACCCTAGGAGTGGAATTGCTGGGTAATAAGAGACTGTAAAATTTAAAAAAACAAACAATAGCAGCAACAAAACCAAACCTGACAATTTATCCTGTAGAGTGGCCCTTAGCAATATACACCTCTAACAGCAGTGTATTAAAAGGATCCTTTCCCTTCAGACTTAGACAGATTAAAGGGTTTTTTTTTTTTTTTTTTTTTTGAGACAGGGTTTCGCTGTGTAGCTCAGGTTGGCCTTGGACCCACCGTGTAGCCCCGCGATCCTGTGGGCCTTGAACCCACAGCGATCCTCCAGCCTCAGTATTCAGTGCTGAGATTACAGGTGTAAGTCACCATGCCTGGGCAGTATTTCATTTTTTATTTGCATTTTCTTGAGTAGGATTGAGGTTTGGTATTTTTCTAGTAATATTTCCTCCTGGTATGGCCTCTGTGATTTGACCATTTATTTCTTGGTTTGTTTTCTTATGCAGCTTTTTTCTTCTTGATTTGTAGCAGTTCTTTGGTATTTCATAATTTTATGTTGAAATCGTAGCTATCAGGATATCTGAATGAGGCCTATAATCTCATCTATTCAGGAGGCTGAGGAAGGAGGATTACAGATTCAAGGCTGGCCCAGGCAATTTACAGACTTTGGTTGTAAATGAAAGCTACAACAAAAGGTAGGGGATAGCGCATAGCATGCCGTTCTTGACTCAAATGCACAGGCACTATGGTTCCATCCCCGGTGCTGTAAAAAACCTCCTACTATCTATATGTATGTGTGTATCTCCCTATCTATGTCTATATCTATCTATATCTGTATCTGTCTGTATGTAATGACCAGAGCATTCTGTTTTCTGGCAGCGTGGGTAGGAATTCATTTCAGGCCTGTTCTGAGGTCAGTGATCATGATTTAGCATGGGAATGGCAAGAAATGAGTGTTAGGTACGTGTGCTTAGTCATCTAACCTGACCCTTCCAGAGTGCATGGTACAGAAGAAAGAATACATGCATATCGGCACTGTGTATTCGTCCTGCTTCCTACACCCAGCAGCTGTAAGCTGAGTCAGGAAAGCATGGAACGCAGGCCTCACTGTGGTCTTGGGCTTCTTGGCTGGCGTTCCATGCATTCCATTCTGCTGGATGCTCTGCATCAGGTCCCAGGGCCTTCGCTGTCACTGAGCTCCTCCTGGCCTTTCTTCCTGCTGTAGTTTGTTGTCTTTGCTGCCATTTCCCTTCTCTGGGTGTGTGCATTTGTCACAATTCGTTGAGCTGTCACTTAAGATTTATGCAGTTTATGGTGATCAGGTTACACCTCAAGCCACTGGTCTCATTAAGGAAAATGCCTGGTATGTCTCCTCCCTCCACTTTACATTTGGTTGTAAACTTCTGGCAGGCAAAATTTATTTTTCTGTACATCCCCAAATCTAAAGTAATAGCTGCTACAAGGAAGTAGCTCGTATGTTTGAAGAGAATGCCCTTTTATTATTTTTTTAAAGCTAGTATCGCAGCTGGGTCCAGTGGCACTCTGGGACGCTGAGGATCAAATAAGTCCCGCTTGCCTGGGCAATTTAGCTACTTGGTGGGCCTCTCTCTCAAAATAATAAAAAAAGTGGGCTGGGGGTGTAGCTCAGTATAAAGAAAGACTCTGAGTTCAGTCTCCAGAACCCTCCCAACACAAAAGGTATCATTTTATTTCAGTAGTTTATTTTTAAAGTTTGAGTTACTGATCTTTAAACTTTCTCTTCCCCTCTTTCTCTCTCTCTCTCTCTCTCTCTCTCTCACACACACACACACACAGGCACACACACAAACACACACACACAGGCACAATTTGCAAGGTAAAATGTCAATTCAAAGAAAGAGGAACTAACTGAATTACTATTATGCAGAACAGATTTGGCCAGAATTTGTGGTTAGCAAGAAAGCGATGTGTTCCGGGTGGGGGAATTCTGTTTTGGTATTATTTTTTCTTTCCTGAGAAAAATGCCCCACAAAAAGTGAAGTTTTGCTATCCTGTTTGCCAGGGTGGCAGAGAGGGACTACAGGGGAACTAGATACGATAGTGCATGGATAATGGAGCTTACCAGGACTTGCTGTGTTGTTAGGAGGAACCCAAGGTGCTTCTCAGTCTTCAATTTTTAGCAAGGGCTCAGATCCTAAGAGTGTCACTAACCCTCTCAAGCCAGTCACATTTAGTGTGGTTTTTTTTTTTTTTTGGTGTGTGTGTGGGGTTTGAGACAGTGTCTTACTATATATATATAGTTCAGGCTAACCTTGAACTCATTATGTAGCCCAGGCTGGCCTTGAACTCATAGCAATCCTGCCTTGGCCTCCCAGCCTCCTGAGTGCTGGGGTTACAGATGCATGGCATCACATGTGGCCTTAATGTTTTCTTTGTTTGGTTTTTTGAGACACAGATTCACTATGTAGTTTAGGCTGGCTTTGAACTCATTGTGAAGCCCAGAGCGGCCTCAAACAGGCATTCCTCCTGTCTCAGCCTTCCAAGTACTGAGATTACAGGTATGTAACAATGTACCTGGCAAAGATGTGAATTTTCTGAAAAGTGTTTGTGGCAAATAGCAGTATTAAAGTACCGTGTAGGAAGCTGAGATTAGGGACACATGCCTATAATTCTAGCATTCTTGAGAAGCAAAGGCAGGAGGATTGCAAGTTTGAGCCCAGCCTGAGTAACTTAGTGAGATCCTATCTCAAAATAAATTTATAAGTTATGATGGTTCGTGGTTCTATAAGGAACACATGCCGCTGAGCATGGTGATGCATACCTGTAATCCCAACATTCTGGGAAGCTGAGGCAGGAGGACTGCAAATTCAAGACCAGGATGGGCAATTTCATGATTCATTGAGGGAGACCTTGACTCAAAAAATAAAAGAGGCTAGGGACGTAACTCAGTGTGCAGGCTTTGGGTTCATTCCCTAGTAACTCTGCTCCAACAAAACAAAACAAAACACCCACACAAACAGAAACCCATGTTGGGATTAGCTGTAGGAGAATCAGGTCCTCACTTCGTGTCGTTTTCCACTAGACAGGCTGAGGGAAGGCTTTGTGCTGTTTTGGTTCTGTGTGATGGTTGTTGGGGGAAGGGGCACCTGTAGCTTCCTCAGACTTGTGGAGCAAGAATGCCATGCAGATTTAAAGTGAAGCACCATCAAGTTTGATTAATTCCAGGGATACTCCATGAGACTGGAGAAAGCTGAGGTGGGTTAACATCACTGAAAAAGTGCAGTTATGTTGTTTTCCAGCTGAAGAAGTATGACTACATTATTTTCCAGCAATCTTCCAAACCCTGGTCTGTGCTGGTAAAGTGTTGTCTAGTTGGAGTCTTATGAATGAGCTGTAATTAGAGCCAGTGAGATTTTACTGCAGTTCGTGAATTAGCGCTTTGAGCAAATGTTGTTATGTAAGCGATGTGACCACAAGTACAAACATTTTATGGACACCTCACCCATTTCTGCCCTTTAACACAGCTGAGTTTCCTAGTGGTGGAGTTCTTCTTTCCTGTGTGAGTGCTTTTTATGTTAACTCCTGTCCTGTGTCCCGGATATACATTTTTACAATGTGTTTCTTTCCAGTTGGTA
Source organism: Hydrochoerus hydrochaeris (assembly GCA_004027455.1). NCBI lineage: Eukaryota > Metazoa > Chordata > Mammalia > Rodentia > Hydrochaeridae > Hydrochoerus > Hydrochoerus hydrochaeris. The sequence goes on along the minus strand of PVLA01007888.1, from coordinate 68,224 downwards.
TTTTTCTGCACTGCTAAGTAATTTTTGAAATTTTCTGTTTAATATCTGCATAATCTTGCAGCAAGGAATGGAATGGTTGTGCTTCTGCAGTGTTGGTTTTATAAAGTGTGAGAAAAATTTTTCATGTTTTCCAGAAGTAATATTTCAACAGAAACCGTATAAAGATTGTCCTTATGCTTGCTCTTTTTGGCACGAAAGACAAAACTTTGCATGCCTATACTGTCATCTGAGCATTGTGGGAGACTGAAGCAGAAGATGGCAAGTTTGAGCCCAGTCTGGGCAACTTAATGAAAGCTTCTCTGGGGAAAAAAAAAGGAAAAAAAAAAAAAAAAGGACAGTGTGAAGACCCTGGTTATAATCCTCTACCAAAAAGCAAAAAGCAAAAAAAAAAAAAAAAAAGTTTCTTTCAACTTTTCTCCTCTCTGCCCTGCCTTGTGGTACCAAACTTGCGCTACATCCTAGAGGTGACTCTGTTGTCAGCATTGATTTTATCTCAGTAAATAAAATCTTTAGACTTTTTTTAGTCTTTTTGAGACGGGGTTTCACTATGCAGTTTAGGCTGGCCTCAGACTTGCAGTGATCCTCCCGCATCAGCCTCCCAAGTGCTGGGATTACAGGTGTGTGTCACCACGCTTGGGCTTTAGGCTTTTGGAGTTGGAGGATTGTCCTTGGCTGATCTGAGAATGATTCTGTTCTCTAATCTTATGTAAGTCTGAGACTTACTGTGTGACTCCAATTCATTTCTTTCTTTCTTTCTTTCTTTCTTTCTTTCTTTCTTTCTTTCTTTCTTTCTTTCTTGAGGTGGAAATTGAGGATTGAACCTAGAGCCTTTACAATGAGCTTGTGAGATAGGGTGTCACTGTGTCTGTAGTTGAGGGCTGGCCTCAAACTCACAGTAATCTTTCTACGTCATTCTCCATGGTCCCTCTACTTTATTTTTATTTTTTGTTTTGAGACAGGATCTTCCTGAATCACTACATTGTCCAGACTGGGCTTGAACTTGTGATCCTACTGCATGCAGAGTGCTAAAACTATGGGATCTTGTTTTAAAACAGTTTTACGGGAATATCTGGACTCTCTTCACATTTATTTGCAATCTAGAGTAGAGAGAGACACCTTTAGGGAGATGTGATTGCATCTGCTCTCTTCTTAGAAGAAAGCATTACAGTTAGTCACCAATAGCAGGATTGCCCCTCAGGTTTCTGAGGTTTCTGAAATGTTCACTGGTGAGTCCAGCTATTGGAGTGGCCCCTGAGGCACACTGAGGCCCCAACCAATTGGAGCTGGCACATTTGAGAAGCAGCCAGAATAGTACAACCCCTGCTTTTGGAAGTATCCCTCTGAGCACAGCAGGTTTTCTCAGACCTAGGACGACTAAGTATCTTCACCTTCTGCTCTAGACTCCTGACAGATTCCACAGCCAACTGGGCAGGTCTGGCTTTCAGGAATCCTGTAGCTGGGTGTGATGGCCACACCCGTAATTCCAGCATTTAGGAGGCTGAGACTGGGGAATCTCTGTGAGTTTGAACCCAGCCTGGGCTACTTTAACTGAATTCAAGGCCAGCCTGAAATACATAGTGAGACTCTATCTCAAAAAAACAAAACAAAACAAAAAAACCCCAAATATATATACAATCCTACTTACTGGTAGTGTTGTGTATAGGAGGGAGACTGGAAACAGGATTCCTTATCTTCCTTCTTAGCAGAGATGGGTGAGGCTGAGTCCTCAGGCAGGAATTGAGGGGATTTGAAGACTCAAGGGCAGGAGCAGGGTGTGGGCAGGTGGGCTGTATGTGGGGTTAAGAGTGCAGTTGAGCAGGTAGTGAGAGATGCATTTTCCTGGGAGGGACTAGTGAGCAGGAGGAGCTTCATTGCTGGCGTTCGTTCGGGCACAGCAGAGTTTCTCTGTGACCTGTGTGCTTTCCCTGGCATCTTACTGAGCTGTCATATAAACCTCTTACCTGTCTCGTGATGTCTTTCCTTGTTTTACAGATGAGGGCACTGATGCACACATCTGTCCGTGGTAAGTGGGGTGTGGTTGCTATGGGAGTGGCAGATGTTTCTTTCTGGCTGTTGTCTTTGCAGGCTAGGGTCTTGCACCTCACCATCCTGATTCTCTTTAAAGAGCCTGTGACCATGCTACCCAGCCTCTCCAAGCATCTCATTGTGAGATGGTGGCTTGGGATCATTGTGTGACAGAGTGGGTGGATTCGGGTCCTTGTCTGGTTGAGCTCAGGGCTTATACTCTGCGGCACAACTGCTGAACACTGGGTCCTGACTTGCATCTTGGGATGCAAGGCAGAGCTGGAATGGGTTGAGTGAGACCTTGGGTTGCCATCTTTTTGCAACAGACCATGTGAGTTTTGGGAACCAGAGGCTGAGGTCCCTTCAACTCACTAAAATATTCAGAGGCAGGCTGGGTGTGGTGCTACACACCCATAATCCCAGCATTCTGATTTTTTAGTTTTGGTACCGGGGTTCGAACTCACAACCTAGCGCTTGCCAGGCAGGCACTTATGCCACCTAGCTAAACCCCAGCCCCATTCCCAGCATTCTGGGGGGCTGAGACAGCAGGATTGTTGAATTCGAGACTGGCCTGGAATACATAGCAAGACCCTGTTTCAAAAAAAAAAAAAAAGAAACAAATGAATAAATAAGAAAGACATTCAAAATATCTTAATTATCTTTAGAATTTTGGGGTGTCTAGATACCACATGTTAAGAGTCTAGCTGCCTTTTCATGGAAAACTTAAATTTTTTGACTCAGTGCAGATTTGATGTAGGGGCAGAATGGGCTGCTGGGTATTTGTCTGTCTGTGATCCCCTTGCTAGTTCCTAATTGGTTCTGCTGACTTCCTAGGCCTTAGAATTCTGGTCCAGTTTCAAACTCTCTTGTCTGCCCTTGGGGCCTTGTCCTAGTTCTTGGGTTCGCACAGGCTTTCTAAGTGGACTCATTTGGGAGGGACCTGCTTTTTGTGTCCCGTGACTGCTCCGCATTCTAGTAGAGGGACTTACCTTTTTGCTAATCAGAGTCTCCTTGTATCTCTCACTCGGCTCAAACCTGAGGTCCTACCAGAAATTTTGGAGCATTTTCACTTGCGTGTCTAGAGATCCTAGGAAACCTGAGTCACTTTTAGATATAACTAGCCAGCTCTGGGAGGAGGGTTAAAAAACAAAACAGAACCAAAAACAAAAAATCCAAATTAAAGATGTCTTATTCAAGAGATTAGGATCCTTTTTGGAACTTTGAATTTCTACTTAGATTCCCCAAATTGGCTTAAACACTTTTTCTCTCAAACTCTGGAAAAAAGTCATCTGGCTTCCCTTGTATAAATATTCCCAGAGAGAGGCCTGGGAGGGTTTTAAGGCATGTACCAAGTTGAATAGACCTTTTTTTTTTTTTCTTTTTGAGACAGGGTCTCCCGATGCAGTTCAGGTTAGTCCTGAACTCACTTTGTAATCCAGGCTGGTCTTGTAACAGAATCCTTCTGCCTCGGTCTCACAAATACTGGGATTATGGATTTGTGCCACCATGCCTGGCAGAAGAGACCTGTTTGGAGGCTGCTTTAGGGCATTCATGGACACTCAAGATCCATGGCCCTTTGCTGGTGCCTCTCACCTCTGAGCGGAGTCAGAAGTCATTTGAGAGGTGATGTTTTCAGCCCTGTGCTTCAGTTTCATGACGTTTTAGGCAAACCAGTGATTTTCTTCCTTGTGGTCTAGGCACTTACATTTCCTTGGAAGGGATTAGCTTCCTCCCAGCCGTAAATGTCATGTGCGTGTGTAGGTGTGTGGGTGCGTGGGTGTGTGGGTGCGTGGGTGTGTGTGATGCATGTGCAGTTCCCTGTGCCTAGCATCATGCTCTGTCTGTGATTGTCCTGGGAACCTGGGCATGGCTTGGTTCTTGATGAAGATGGGATGCCATGGACTTGTCAAGGGCTCAGTCCTCTGTGGAATGCTAACCCTGGCCAGCAACTTGCAAGCTGTGGTGTGATCTGGGAGCTCAGCATACAGCGTACAGGCGATTGACAAGGTAGGGTGTGAGCACCGGTCTCTGTGCTAGATTACGCCTATTTTCTTGTTTGGCTTTTTTGCAAACACACAGCAAAGTGGTTGGTTTTGCTGTGATTTGTCAACAGTTCCAGACCATTGAGCATGCCTGGCTTTGGCTCTGCTCCTTCTTACAGGGTTTTGGGTGTTGAATGAGGCAGTGAGTAGGGGGTGGAGCTCAGAATTTGGTATCATTGGGTAACTGGGTGCCATTCCTGGCTTTGTGACCTTGGTCAGGTCACTGCCAGCTGGGCTTCTAGTTTTTGCATCTGTAAAATGGATCACAGTGCCTACCATTTTCAGGATTAAGGAGATGCTGTCCAAAGCATCCCATGACACAGGAACACAGGATCTCAGGCGATGGCTCTTGCTTCTATGGTGTTTGATGCTGCACTCAGCGGTTCAAGTGGACACCTTTGCCCCTGCCTTTGAGCTCATGAAAGTATAAGAACGAGGAAGAAAGTGCTGTATCAGGGGTTTAATTTGTTCCTTAGCATCTGTGGTGGATTGAAAACTGATGGTCAGCTTAAACACCAGCTGAACTGAATCAGTGTGGTGCTGAGTGTAGATGGTCCACCTGAGGATTTGTAAAAAGGAGAATGGAGAGGGAGAGAATAGCATTGTGGGTTCTCCTTAGTGCTGTTGTTTGGAGCTGTTTGTTCTCTTGGAGAAGCTTGTCATGCTGGCTTCCCTGATATGCACTTGGCTGTTATTGGAGGAGCTCGGGACCTTGTCACTGAGAATGGCTGTGGTTCACTTTGGGGGAGCTCTGGTCCTTACTTTGAGCATTGCTTCCTGGCTCTGGAGGGGAAGATGTGTGCTGTTTAATCTCCAGAAATTTGTTACACTGGCTTCCTGATAAGAACTCGACTGTTCTCATAGTCAGAGGAGCTTAGGACTTGAGGATAGCTCTGGTACTTTTCGGGGGAGTCCTCGTCCTTATTTTAAGCATTGCTTCTTGGCTGCAGTGCAGAACCCTCAACCTACTAGCACAGATCCTTTATCCTGCTGGCACAGACTTTTTAGCTTCCACCACTGACCTTTGGGCCTTCCCAGGGCAGATTCAGTGAAACAGACTTGCATGAGTCATTGTCGTGGGCTCTAGGCCTTCAGTTGCACTTGTGGGAGGTGAGATCATGGGCTCTAGGTTTTCAGTTGAACTCATGCAGGATATTGCTATAGGATCCAGTCTCCGCTAGATTCTCTAGGTCTTTGCTGTGTAGACAGATTTCCTGCATTTCTTGTATTTGAACTCTGAGTGACTAGCATAAAACACTACTATACATTATGTTGTCCTGTATGTAATTGTTTTCCTTGAAACCCATGGCTGCTTTCAGCCTGGCAAACCTGCAGCTTCATGGCCATATGACCACCCACATTCCGCCACAAACAGATCTTAGAGGTAGGTGATGGTTTGCCTTTGTAGATATCATCATTCCAAATTTTGAGCCATCTGTACTCCAGGTACTGTGTGTGAGTAGGAAAATAAGAAACAAAAAATGTAATTAATCTTCACAAGAGAGAAGAGAGGAGCTCATCAAAAAAAAAAATTTTTTTTTTTGAGACTGGTGCTTGCTATATTACCTAGGTTGGCCTTGAACATATGATCTTTCTTCCTAAGCTCCCAAGTAGCTGGGACTACTGGTGCACAATATCACATCCAGCTCAAGTACTTTTAACACTTACTAGCTTTATCAGGATACAATTTGCGCTTTATACAGTTCACTTCTTTAGGGTGTACAATTAAATGGCTTCTCGTTATCTGGGAGTAGTGATGCACACTTATAATCTCAGGACTTGGGAGGCTGAGGCAAGGAGATCACCACAAGTTGAAGACCTACATAATGAGTTCAAGGCCAGCCTGAACTGTATAGTGAGACCCTGGCTCAAAAAACATAACACAAACCCTAAAAATATTTTTTACTACACAAAGATGTGTCACAATTAATTTAGAACATTTTCTTCCATCTAGAAAGAGTTCCTCTGTCCCTACCAGCCCTAGTCAGCTATTACTCTTTTGTCTTAGAGATTTGCCTCCTTTAGGAATTTCTTTCTTTGGTTCTTTGTGTGTGTGTGTGATATTTGGTGAGAGGCTTCTGTCACTAGCATGTTTTCAAGGTTGATTCATCTTGTAGCATGTATCAGTACTTCATTTCTTTTTATTGCCCAATAATACTCCATTATGTGAATACATTTTACTTATTCATCAGTTGATAGACATCTGAAATCTTTCCCGATTTTGGTTATTATGGAATAATGCTATGGTGAACATTCACCTGTGGACATGTGTTTTGTGTGAAGATATTTTTGTTTGTCTCAAGTACCTAGAAGTGAAGTTTCTAGATCCTCTGGTAACCTATATTTAATCCTTTGAGTAACAGTCAGATGGTTTCCCACAGTACTGGGCATCCCACATTGCCATCAGCAGGCTCTGCTGAGGCTCTGTGATTTCTCCACATCCTCATCAGTACTTGTCATTATTTATCTTTGCCATATTAGGCATCTTTGAGGATGGGAAGTGATGTCTTACCATGGGGTTATACGTCTCTTCACCTGGCTCTTGGCCACTGGTATGTCTTCTTTGGAGACATATCTGACAATTCAAACCTTGTGCATATCTTTTCTTTTTCTAGATATGAATGACAGTATTTTTTTATTGGTACATTTTACATATACATAATAACATTCATCATAGAGAGTTTGTACCTGTACATGAGGTAACTTGATTCTTTTTTTTCCCATTCGGCTCTCCTCCGTTCAACCCCTCTTCCCTTATTTACAGAAGCTTTGTTTTCCTTTTGGCTGTGTGTGTGTGTGTGTGTTTACTGGGAACCCAACTTAGGACCTCTCACTTGCCAGGCGGGTGCCGTGCTGCTGCGCTGTATCCCTGGCCCTTTGTTTTCATTTTTTCCTTGCCTCATTTTTTTTCTTTTCCATTCCTTCCTTTCTCCCTCCCTACTTCCCCTTCCCATTTGAACATTTTTTTCCTATTTCACAGTATGTATTATACATTTTAGTCCTTATTCACACATTTCATTTCTAAAATCAGAGAAACAATGCAGAATTTAAACATGTCTGTCCTGTTTATTTCACTTAACAGTGTGATTTCAAGGTGAATCCATTTAGCTAGGAATGTCTTGAGGTTGTCCTTTTTATGGCTGAGTAGTACTCCATTGTATAAAACCCACACCTTTATCCATTCATTGGTCAATGAGCATTTGGGCAGTTTCCAGGATTTAGCTATTATAAACTGTGCTGCTATAAACATGGATGCACATATGTCACTATGATGTGAACCTTTTAATACTTTCAGGAAGATACCAAGAAGGGGACTAGCTGGATCAAGTGCAACCTCTAGTTTCAGTTTTTTTGAGGAATCTCTGCCCTGATTTCTACAGTGGTTGCGGTGGTCTACCCTCCTACCAGTAGTGAAGGGTTCCTTTTTCCTCACAGCCCTGCCAGCATTTATTATTGATCAATTTCTTGATACTAGCCATTCTTTCTGGGGAGAGGTGGAGTCTCAGTGTTGTTTTAATTTGCATCTCTTGAATGGTCATTGTAGAACATTTTTTCATATATCTGTTTGCTCTTTGTGTTTCTTTATCTGAGAAATGTGTATTCATCTCAGACGCCCATTTTTGGTTTGGGTCTTTGAATGGGGGGGGTCTGGTTCTTTATCTGAGGAGCTGTTGGAGGGTATGGAAGCTGAATACATGTGCAGGGCTGTGGTGTGGCCTGGGCATGATTGAACTGAGAATGAGGGGGCAAGATAGGCCACAGCTGAGGCCGCCTAGAGACTTTCTGGGGGTGGTTTTCCTTAATTAGCATTGTCTGTTGCTCTGAGGGGTCCTTGAACCCCTCCCAAGATCCTACTCAGGTTTCCTCCATTGTCCAATCAAGTCCTTGCTTGCACCCTTCTGGGGGATTGGTGGTCTAGGTACAGACACCAAAAAGGTACAGACACTGGCAAAAAATTCTTCCACACTGTGGGTACAGACACTGGCAAAAAATTTTTCCACACTGTGGGTTGTCTCTTCACTCTTTTGGTAGTTTCTGTTGCTGTGAAAAAGCTTTTTAATAGGATGAAATCCTGGTTATTGATTCTTTGTGCTAGCTCTGTGTAATTAGAGTTTTGTTCATAAAGTCTTTGCTTACACCAGTGTCTTTAAAAGTTCCACTTGTTCTATCTTCCAGCAGATTTGGTGTTTCGGTTTTAATATTTAGATCTTTGATCCATTTTGAGTTTAGTTTAGTGCATGGAGAAGGATATGGTCTAGTTTTAATCTTAGGCATGTGGAAAGCCAATTTTTCCAGCACCACTTATTAAAGTCTGTCTTCCAGTGAATGTAGTTAGTCCTTTTGTCAAAGATAAGGTGACTGAGTATGTCTGCAATTGTTTTTGTATCTTCTAATCTGTTCCACTGATCCTTGGGTTGGGTTCCCCCCCCCACCTTTTTGGCCAGTGCCATGCTGTTTTTATCACAGTAGCTTTGTACTATAATTTCAAGTCAGGGATTGTGATGCCCCTTACCTTTCCTTTGTTGCCCAGAATTGCTTTTGCTATTCTAGGTCTCTTCTGGTTCCAAATGAATTTTAGGATTATTTTCTCTAATTCTGTGAGATATGCTGTTGGAATTTTGATTGGGATTGCATTAAATCTGTGTAACAATTTTGGAAGTATGGCCATTTTCTCTATTGGTTCATCCTGCCTAAGAGCAAGGGATCACTTTCCATTTTCTGATATCTTCTTCAATCTCCTTTTTCAGAGTACTGTAGTTTTCAGTGTAGAGGTCTTTTACTTCCTTTGTTAGATTGTTTCCTATGTATTTCATTATTTGGGATGCTATTGTGAAAGGTGTTGTTTCCCTAATTTCTATCTCCATGAGTTTGTAATTGTGTATAAGAAGGCTATTGATTTTTTTTTTTTTTTTGCCTTGCCCTTTTGAGGTAGGGTCTTGCTATGTGGTTCAGTCTGGCCTTGGGCTCACTTTGTAGCCCAGGCTGGTCTCCAACTTGGAACGATCCTCCTACCTCAACCTCCCAAGTGCTGGGATTACAAGAGTGCGCCACCACACCCGGCTTTTTTTTTTTTTTTGTCTTTTTGAGACGGTCTCACTGTGCAGTTCAGGATGGCCTTGAGCTCACTTTGTAGCCCAGGCTGGTCTCAAACTTGCACTGATCCTCCTGCCTCAGCCTCCTGAGTGCTGGGATTACAGGCATGAACCACCACGCCCGACTTTTTTTTTTTTTAAACTGGGGATTGAACCTAGGGCCTTATACATGCTAGGCAAGCACTTAACTATTGAGCTATATCCCCAGCCCAGGCTGTTAATTTTTTAGTGTTGATCTTGTATCCAGATATACTACTGAGTTTAGTTATTAAATCTAGAAGTCTTTTGGTACAGTTTTTAGGGTCTTCTATGTATAGTACCATGTCATCTGCAAATAATTTCATTTTTTCCTTTCTTCTTCTTATTCCTTTTATTTTGTTCTTTTGTCTAATTGCTCTGGCTAATGTTTCCAGAACTATATTGAATGAGAGTGGTAACAGTGGATATCTTTATGTTGTTGCTGATTTTAGTATGATGGTGGCTATTGGGTTATCATGGATGGCTTTTATCAGATTGAATTAAAGCTGGTATGATGTGGTGACACACTCCTGTAATCCCAGTACTCAGGAAGTTGAGGCAGGAGGATCTTGCAGGTTTGAGACCAGCCCGGGCTATGAAGTGAGCCCAGGGCCAGCCTGAACTGCATAGCGAGACCCTGTCTCAAAAAAACAAAAACAAACAAATAACTGATTCCTTCCAGATTGACTTAAAGACCATCTATTTCAGTTTCTATAGTTTTTTTTTTTTTAAATTCCCTTTTATTCTGAAACAGAAACTAGCATACATAATTTGATGGTAAACAAAGTATTCCGGTTCTGGGTGTTAATTTGTATTTATTCATGGCTTCAAATGTAGACATAAAGTAAGATTATTGTTGGTCCCTCACTGTAAGATGATATTGTTGAGGGTTAACAATGTAAGATTTTTCTCTGTCATTTTAATCTAGTACTTTTGATTGACAAATAAGACAGGTAGAATTGTTCAACAGCCAAGGATCAATACATTGACCATGATATTCATGTAAACATGGTAGAGTGCAGATGTTGTCACCTTCTTTGTATTGTGTAATGCAGACAGTACAGTGCTTCGCAGGTTCTCTTCTGTCAAATGTTCTTACTTGCAAGGTGTCATTCTGTAACACAGGTCTAGTTATTTGTTGGCTCTGTATCTCACACGGTATATTTCTAGAAAATGTCTCATCATCCCTTACTGACAGTTGGCCAGAAGCCTCAGGTGATATGCTATCATGTCTTGTTACCAGTTCACTGCTGTTATCTGGACATAATCTACCTTCCTCTCTTCACCTCACACTTCTATTTCTTCGCCTCCTGCAGTTTGATCTTTCTGTTCTGGTACGTCAGTGTTCCATTAGTGTTCCAGTTGTACTTTCTTGGGATGTAGGTGAAACTGTAAATCTTAAATGAGACTGTGGATTTTCCATATGTTCTCTTGGGTTGTCATGAAAATGATAAATGGTCTTGCCCTGAATTTAGTCTCCTGGAATGTCTAATGCTTGCATTATTCTGATTTCTTAATGCCCGAGGTAGAGCACGTCTCTGTGAACGCTGTGTTGTACAGTCCATTTGGTCTAAACAGGCAAGCTCCATTGTATCACTGTAGTCATCTGGAGCCATCTGTGCACCTCGCTCCTATGCCATGTGCCCCATTATTTGCTGTCTATCCAGCACCTCTTCTTTGGTGTGGCTTCTGACACCCGGAACATTGTTGTTCCTCCTCAGATTGTAGTGTCGTTCAGTCCGGCTGTCTGCAAATCCAGTCTGCCTCTTCCGCAGCAAGTCCGCTGGCCTGATTTTGGTGCGAGGACTCAGAGTCCATTTCTTCAAGGCAAAGCTTTGAGCTTTCTATCTCCGTGAGCGAAGAACTTCCCACGCCCATGATTCACCGTTAAGATACCCAACTAGATTTCAGTTTTCCTTATTTCCTGTTTCAGTGAAGAGGCCATTGCCTACTCTCTGCCTATCCAGACCTCTGGCCAGTCTCCTGGATTAGCTCTGCCCCTCAGGCAGGGCTTGCTTGGAGTGGTTGCCTAGGTGTCTATAGGGATTTTAATAATGTATGAGTGTTGGGGTGTTGGGCTTTGTCAAATGCTTTTTCTGGATCTGTTGAGATGATCACATGGTTTTTGTCCTTGGCCATGAATATGGTATATTACATTTATTGATCTGTGCATGTCAAACCACCCCTGCATCCTAGGATGACTCATACTTGGTTGTGGTATGTAACCTTCTTGATGATTTGCTTCATTTTTGTTTGCTAGTATCTTATTGAGGAATTTTGCATCTATGTTCATTAGGAAGATTGGCCTGTAGTTTTTTTTGGTTGGATCCTTTTCTACTTTTGGTATCAGGATAATGTTTGCTTCCAGGAATGAATATGGGAGTAATGCTTTAATTTCATTAAAGAGTTTGAGAAGCAGCAGCATTTAGTCTTCTCTAAATTTCTTGTAGAATTCAGCAGTGAATCTGTCAGGGTGAGGGCTTTTCTTTGTTGGTAGGGTTTTAATTACATCTTCAATTTAATTGACTGACATTAATTTATTTAGATTTTTTTTTTTTTTTTTGGTCTGAGACAAGGTCTCACTGTGCAGTTCAGGCTGGCCTTGAGCTCACTTTGTAGCCCAGGCTGATCTTAAACTCACAGTGATCCTCTTGCCTCAGCTTCCCAAGTGCTGAGATTACAGGCATGTGCCACCATGCCTGGCTTTTTATTTAGAATTTTTATATGTTCTTGATTCAGCTTTAGTAATTCTTATGTGTCTAGGAATCTGTGCATTTCTTTTCTCTCTCTCTCTCTCTTTTTTTTGTACCAGGAATCAAACTTGGGACCTCGCGTTTGGCAGGCAGGTGCTTATGCCTATTTTTTTGTTCTCTAGACAGTATCTCACAGAGTGGCCTTGAGTTCACTGTGTAGCCCAGGCTGGCCTCAAATTCATGGCAATCCTCCTGCCTCAGTCTTTTGAGTACTGGGATTACAGGCCTGCACCCATCATACCTTGGCCTCTTCTGTGTTATCCATCTTATTAGAATACAGGTTCTTGAAGTAGGTATTTTTTTTCCCTTGAAGTAGGTATTGATTATCTTCTGAATTTCTGTAGGATATGTTGTGATTTCACCCTTTTCATTGCCTATTGCATGAAAAGTCTTTTCTTTCCTTTTGTTATAAGGTTGACTAAGGGTTTGTCAATTTTATTTAGTCTTTCAAAGAACCAACTCTTTGATTCATTGATTCTTCATACTGTTTTTTTAGTCTCTTTAATTTCTTGCTCTGATCTTTAAATTGCCTCCCTCATAAGAACTCTGGGCTTGACTTGCTCTTTTTTCCTAGAAGCATGAAGTTCAACCTTAGTTTATTTGAGCTTTCTTGCTTTTCTAATATGAGAATTCTCCACCATAACTTTCCCTCATAGGACCACTTTCATTGTGTTCCATAAGTTCTAATATGTTGTACTGGCATTATTGTTTAATTGTAGAAACTGTCTAATTTCTTCTTTAATTTCATCTGTGATCCATCGATTATACAGGAGGTGTTAGTTTCCATGTTTTTATGAAGTTCTTGTGATTGCCATTGATTTCTAATTTAACTGCACTATGGTCTGATAGGCATGGCATAATTTCAGTCCCTTTGCATTTACTTAAGTGTGTTCTGTGAGCTGGTATGTGCTCTATTTTGGACAATGTCTCATGTACTGCTGAGAAGAATGTGTATTCTGATGTGGATTTGGATCACTGTAGACATCTACTAAGTCCATTTGTTCAGAAGGTTCAGTCAGTTCTGATACTTGTTTGTTGATTTTTTTCTAATTGATTTGTCTATTTGCGACAATGGGGTATTGAGGTCCCCATTACAGTTGTCTCTCTTCATTATCCCAGTGGACTTCAGTTATCACTTCAGATCCTCGCTGGGTCCTGGGAACCCACTTCCCGCCTCCTTGTCTTTCTCATGTTGCTATAGTCCAGCGTCTGGGCACCAGATCTCCAAGAGGCTGTTTTCCTGCTGTTTACCACTCTGCCGTCTGCCTGGAAGCCCTGCATATCTTTTTTTTTTTTTTCTTTCTTTCTCTCTGCATATCTTTAAAATTAGGCAGTTTTTTCTTTTTAGAAAAATTGGGTTCTAAGAATTCTTTACATATATTTTATGTAGAAGTCCCTTATCAGTGCATTAGGTCAGGTTTCTTCTCCCATTTTGTGGGGTGTCTTTTCACCTTTGTGGTGGTGCCTTAGATAGCACAGCAGGTTTTTGTTTGTTTATTCTGAGACAGGATCTCACCATGTGCTTCAGCGTGGAGTACTGGGGTTTCAGGCAGGCACCATGGTGCCCAGCTCTTTTGTTGGTTTTGATTTTTTTTTTTCAAGGGCTGGAAAGTGCCTGCGGATCTCAAACTACTGGACTGATGGAAGCCACCAGACCAGATGGTTAAGTAGGTACCATTGAAGGAACCGCTGAGCTAAAGCCAGCCCTTGTTGCTTTTGATTTTGATGCCATGCCTAAGAAGACTGTGCCTAACCCAAGATAAAGTTTATTGCCATATTTCCTTCTGTGACTTTTGTCCATGATTTTTTTTTTTTTTGCATTGAGGTCTGGCTGTGTAGTTCAGGCCAGCCTTGAACTCACTATGCAGCACAGGCTGGCCTCACACTCACAGGGATCCTCCTTGTCTCAGGCTTCCAAGGTCTGGGATCGTAGGCATGTGCCACCATGCCTGGCACCAAACCTTTTTTATGTTTTGAGGCAGGTCTCTCCTAGTCACAGAGCTGGTACCGAAGCTTCATGGCCAGGAGGTGCCCACTGGATCTGAGGGAAATGAGGAAGCCAGTGTGGTCCAAGGGAGGAGGACAAGAGGCACAGCACTGAGGAGTGTTTGCTCACTGGAAGGTGAGAAGTGCGTATTTTGGAGGTGGTGCTGGGCTTCTGGGAGCTTTGTTTTGCAACTGTGTCTCAGGTTGTTAGGGAGGAAGCTGCAATTTCAGTTTCTCTTCACTTTTTTTTTTTTTTGAGACAGTCTACTTATATAGTTCAGGCTGACCTTAAATTCATTGTATAGCCCAGGCTGGCATTTATCTTGCAGCGATCCTCCTGCCTCAGTCTCCCAAATGCTGGATTATAGGAACATGCAACCCTAGATGACTAGGGTGACAGTGTAGTTCCTCCCCTGGTGTTCTGAGGACAGTTCTTTAACCCTTTAAGTGATATGATACAGTTCTGTGGGCATTAAAAGCTACCCAGGAAAGTGTCCATTAGCAGGTTCTCTCAGAGTGCATCCTCAGAACAGCCATGAGGTGCAGTTTCTGAAGAGGCTGTGCGTGCTCTTTACAGTAGCTGCTTAAACTGTGCTTAGACCTCAGGGGTGTGGGTGCTTGCACCCTGGGAGCTGGTCTCCACTTCCTAGGAACATAAGCATTGCAGTATAAAAGGAAAAACTGCCATACCACCGTGAATTCATTGGCTGCAAATGTTAAAAGAGGCACCGGTACCCCAGCCTAAGGGAGAAAGGGTGGAAAATAGAGTGTTGGCCTGAGTGTGAGGCAGCTGGAGCTCTGGCTGGTGGTAGTGTGAATTGGCCCAGTCGTTTTGGAAAACTGGAAACATTTACTCAGCTGAACATATGCAAGTCCTGTGATCCAGCAGTTTCACTTTTGGCTGCGTTCTGTATCCACCAGAAAGCGTGCCCACATCTACCAAGAGGCGTGTGCTGAAGTGTCACAGCAGTGCTGTGTGTCACAGGCAGAGGGTGGAACCAGTGGCAGTGAAATGAAGGAGTAGTGATGGTCTGGCTGCTTGCAGTGAGAGGGACAGATTGCAGGTACACGTAGGGCCATGGGGGGATCCGATAAGCCCCGCCCAGTGGGGGTTCAGATGGGCAGCGCTGCAGTTCCACTCAAGGAATGTAAAACACGCAGCACCCTCCGGCTGCCTATGGGTTGAGGGCAGCAGTTACTCTTGGAGTGGCTGAAAGGCTTGGGTGCTGGGTGCTCCCTGTGGTTTCAGCACCTGGGTGATCTTGAAATGGTGTGCGCGAGTAGGAGCCAACAGTCTGGCTTTGTGTAGAGGATCCCAAGTTTGAACCCAGCCATGGCAATTAGCAGCTTAGAGCTTGTCTCAAAACAAGAAGGGCCTTTGGATATAGCTCAGCGCAAAGGGCCTGGGTTCGATTTTGAGTACTGAGGAAAACAAAAGAACCAATGAGAAAAAGAAATATATTTTATGCCACATAACTAAATACGCATAACATTTGTATATGCTGAGGGACACTCAGGAGTGTGAAGCACTGTGAGTGCTGCTGGCCTGGCAGGACAGCATCTGCTCTAGGGAAGCCACTTCTCAAAACAGGGAAGGGCTGATGTGCATCTGTATCATCATACTGGTGGATGTGGTTTTTATTTTTTAGAAAAATTATGGCAAAACATTTTTAGTTAAATCTTGATGGTTGATACGTGGATTTTTGATACTTTCTGTTCATGTATGGAATGTTTCACAATTAACACAAATGTAAGGCAGGTGCTTATGCCGCTGAGCTAAATCCCCAGCTCCTACTTTTTAGGTTTTATTATTTATTTATTTATTTATTTATTTATTTATTTATTTATTTTTCGTACCAGGGATTGAACTCATGACCTTGCGCTTGCCTAGCTGGCGCTTATGCTGCTGAGTTAAATCCCCGGCCTGCAACACAAATGTAAACACATTTAAAAGGTATGGAGAGTGGGATCACCCTGGTAATCTTAGCTGTTTAGGAGGTTGAAGCAGGAGAATCACAAATTCAAGGCCTATCTGGGCAATTTAGCAAGACCTTCTCTCAACTTATTTTTTGGAGGTGGTATTAAGGATTGAACCCAGGACATTCACACTGAGCTACCCAGCTCTCTTTATTTCTGAGACAAGATCTTGCTGACTTGCCCAGGCTGAGTTTGAATTTACCATCCTTTTGCCTTAGCCTCCTAGATTACAAGGATTATAGGCATGTGTCCCTATATACCTAGTTTCAAAATAAAATTTAAACTATGAGCTGGGACTGTAATTAAGTGGTGGAGTGCTTGCCTAGCATGTTTCAGGCCCTGGGTTCATTCTCAGTACTGGTAAAAAAAAAAAAAAAAAGAAAAAGCTAGTGGGAAAAATGATGTTAATAGTGATTATTTGAGAAGCTAGGAATTTAGGCATTTTTTTGTTGTCATAGAAAATTTAAAGTGTGGTTCCTTAGACACACAGAAGCACACTTGATGTTTGAAAAACAGTCCATGTAGGTAATAGCCATATGCATGTGGGAAATAATAGCAAAAGTTAATAAGGATGTTTACAGATTATGGATTTGGAGTGATTTTCTTCAAAATACTGCAGTTTTGTATGCAAACTAAGCTATTAAAGGAAAAATAAACTTCAAGGTGAATAAAATGAGAGCTATATAAAACATTTTTTTGGGGTAGGGACAGAGCCTTGCCATATATGTCGCCCTGGCTGGCCTTAAACCCCTAAGCTCCTCTTGCCTCACCCTCCTGAGTGGCTGGGGCTGCAGGTGTGCACCATCACACACAGTTCTGTGTAACACGTGTACCTGCAGGCGGCCCAGTGCATGTGGCTGGGGGCTGCCCTTGCAGGAGACCATGGGTAAAGTATGTGATTTGCAGACAGACAGCTTGCTCCTTGTTTTTGAGGGGCATCCTGGTATTTCCCAGCCACAGAGCTGCAGACGTCCCTCTCTGTCTCTTTTTTTTTCTTCAAGAGCGTAATTCAGGCTGGCCTTGAACTTACTAAGTAACCCAGGCTGGCCTCGAACTTTGTGATCCTCCTGCCTCAGGCTTCTCAGTGCTGGGATTACAGGTGTGCACTACCATGCCGGGCCCAATGTCTCATTTCTGAAGCGTCAGCCACGATAAGGGTGAAACTTCTGCTTCCATTTCCAAGAACAGCTTGTTAATTTTAGAAAGTAGCTTGGAGAAGTTTTTACTCAAAGAACTGGTTTCATAAACTGGAAAAGGAACATTTGTGTTGAAAGTCAAGGACATTTATTGATCATTTCATTTTATTTCAGGAGAAAAGTTGTGGTCTGCATTACCACTATTCATGGGCCCAGTCTTTGCCTCTCTGGATGAGTAAATAAAAACCAGGAGCACCTGGTTTCTGCTGTGCTTTGGGCCCTGAAATCCTTCTCTTTGCTCATCCTGCCACAGTGGTTCTCAGATGGAACCACAAGGGCTGGGAAGCTGTGGGGAGTACACAGCCTAGCCCTGGCCCTCCTGACTGGGAACCTGGGTGAGGCGCAGTCTTTGTTTGAACAGACCTCAGGCCTCCCAGCGTGGTGAGCAGAACCTTGTGACCCATGTCTCTTGCTGGTCCTTGTCATGCTACATATTGAGGTTGGTGGCCTTGTGTAGTACTGGAGCATTGAGCTTGGAGGCCTCCAGAGGATGGTACTCCAGGAGGCTGAAGCAAGAGGCAACTTATTTTATTTTATTTTTGTATTTTTGAGACAGGGTCTTGCTGTGTAGCTCAGGTTGACCTTAAAGTGGAGATCTTTCTGCCTCAGCCTCCTGCATGCTAGGACTACAGGCACTGTAAGACTATGGCACCTCACTGGGCTAGCCTAAGGCAATTTAGTGATTTAGCAAGATTGTCTCAAAATAAATTAAAAAATGCTGCCTGTGGTTCAATCCCCAGTACAACAGAGGAACAACAACAACAAAAAATTTAAAAATGCTGCAGATGTAGCTCAGTATGAAGGCCTGTGGTTCAATCCCCAGTACAAGAGAGGAACAACAACAACAACAAAAAATTAAAAAGAAGATGCTTTTAAGTCTTCCATGCCACTGTAATTGTGTTTTGGGTTAGGGTTTCACTGTGTACTCCAGGCTGGCCTTGGACTCATGGGAATAATCCTGCCTCAGCCTCCCAAGGGCTGGGATTATGGGGGTGTGCCACCGTACCTGGCCTCCTGCCACTGTTAAGGACACTGGGGAACTTTGCTTCCTATTGAAAATGCTACATGCCCTAGATTTCAACGATGGAGGATTTTACTAGTGTAAAAAAAGCCTGGAGGCCGGGGCTGTATGGAGTTGGGGTGTCTCAGTGCTGGGCTGGGCGTAGGCCCGGGTTGGGGCAGCGAACGGAATGTGGCTGTGCACACTGAGGGCCTCCCTGTGCTTGGCCCTGGTGCACTGTGTGGACGTTCTGTCTGTGGCCTCTGAGTTAGGTTAGCATTTACAGAAGGCTTCCTTAGATAAGGGAAGCCTGCCATGAGGTGGTTTACTGGCACACTGTTGTTTGCTTGCTGAGCTTTCCCGTTTGTCTGAAGATTCCATTGGAAGAGCGTTGGGAAGGAGCCAGGGTGAGACACTGTGTGTGAAGAGTTGCTTTCTGATTTGTGGGTTATTAACTTGGAGAATCACAGAAGTTTGATAATAAACACAGGGCCTTTGCATTGACCTACATCTTCAGCCCTTTTTGTTTTTTAATTTTGAGACAGAGTCTCATTAAGTCACTAAATTACCCAGTCTTGGCTCCAACTTGCAACCTTCCTGCCTCATTCTCCTGAGGCGAGGCTAAGGTGCTGGGCTTCCTGGCATGCATCGCCACTCCTGGCCGGAAGTATCTTAGTGCTCCCTGGCTATTCCCTGTGTGTGTTGTTTGGGTCACACTGTGGGGCAGGGGGATGACCTGGCCCCCACTGCTACATCTACATGGGGCCTCTGTGTCCCCATCAGCACCTCTGCCTGCAGGGCAGGCAGGTATCCAGGAGGAGCTGCAAGTGCGCCTCATACACAGCTGTGGAAGGCGCTGATTGGGCGACATGGCCAGGGAAGGAATGGCCATGGAAAACCTGCTGTATAGGGAATACTTTCAGAGCTTTAGTTGGTCACTTTACAAAGTCTTTTTGCATTAGAGCATTAGTCTGGAAGGCAGACAGGGATAGTTATTGAATGTTTTCATTTTGCCAGTTATTTTCAGCACTGCTGTCTTGTTTTGAATCCGAGGCTCTTCTGCCTGGGGCTGAGAACCCCACTGTAAAGCTGTTATGTGCCGGAAGTTTTGGAGCAGGGAAGGAATAATTTTCGAGGGGCCCACAAGGGTCGTTGCTGTGCTCAAGGCACCAGACTGGGTGGTAGAGCCACCCTTATGGCTATTTAATGGATTCTGAATGGTAAAGTCAGGTGTGGCCACTTGCCAGCCTACACAGCTGGGAAACTGGAGATCCCACTGGAACTGTCCAGCCAGAAGCTGTCCTTCATCCACACCTTTCAGAGCGGCCTGGCTGGCTTTTCTGCCCTAATCCGCTGGACCTCCATGGGGGTGGGGTGGGTGAGTGTTTGATTGTCTCCCAAGGATAGGGCCTCAGGGGACTGTGTTCTTTGAGGGGCCAATTCGGCAAGTGTTGGTCTTTTACTCCCAAGGAAAACAGAATCATCCCCCTGGGTTTCCGGCCTTTCTACACTATGTGGCTGTCATTTATAGAGTAGCTACTGCAAGTGATCTTTTTCTCCTTCTTTCTCTTGATGAGAGTTTGTTTGGAAAATACGGGCATCCTAGCTTAGTGAGCTGACGTTTTGGAATCATAGCTTTCTCGTGACAGAAACCTCTATAGGAGTTTAAGAGGATGTCAGAGGGTATTGTCTTTGCTTTAAAATGTGATTTTTGAGTTCTGTCTTATAGATTCCCACATGTTCAAAGTTCAAATTCTTCATGAGCATGCACTCCTTTGGTAATCATTACTGAGTTTACTGTTCTGACTTAGAAGGTTATCTGATCTTTTTTTTTTTTTTTGGTACTGGGGATTGAACTTGCGACCTCGACCTAGCACTTGCCAGACAGGCGTTTAAGCCACTGAGCTAAATCCGCAGCCCAGATTATCTGATCTTACTCAGGAAAATCAGCAGAGCACTGTGGTCTCAGCACTGTGGGAGGCTCAGGCAGGAAGATCTTGAATTGGAGGCCAGTCTGGGCAATTTAGTAACTTGGTGAGTCTGTCTCAAAATGAAAAATAAAGAAGGGTTGAGGATGTAGGTTGGTGTGAAGGCCCTGGTTTCAGTGCTCAGTATTACCAAAAAAAGAAAAAGGGAAAAAGTCCGGAAACTTATAAAAGTTAATATATGTTTAATAGAGAAAAGTTTATTTATTTGTGTGTGTCTGTTTTTGTTTCTCGATAGAAGAGTTCACTAGGTAGTCCCAGTGCCTCTGCCTTCTGAGTGCTGGACTTGCAGGTGCATAGCACCACCACACCGCGCTCTTACCTTTACTACCTCCTCTGCCCTTTTTTGTGGCACTGTATTTTTGGCATTGTCTTAATGGTTGCTTGGGAGTTACAGTTCACACCTTGCTCTGTACCAGCCTGTTGGGATCAGTGCTGGCTCCTTTCTGGAGTGTGCTGAGGCTTTGCCCCTGCTCCAGTCCCCTTCCCAATGCTATAACCAGTGCCTGAAGGGGATCTGGCGCGCAGACCTGCGGGTCAGCTGTGACCACGTGGACCATTCTGTTTGGATGTGTGGCCTGTGGGGCTTGGGCACGTTTTGCTAGGGAATCCGTGGTATAGCAAAAGTGCTTCCCTTGTGGCTAAGACACAAAAAGAGGAGAGACCTGAGCCCTACGCTCTCCTGCAAGCTCTTCTGTGACTGTGACCCTCAGAACTCCACCTCCCCAGGTGCCACGTGGTGAACAGCCTTCCACATGTGGGGCTGCAGGGACTTTCATGTCCAAACTTGGCTTGCTTTCTAGCCCCTCCCCTTTTCCCTTCTTTGTGCTATCCAGTCATAAATTCAGTCTGTCTGTGTTGTTTCCTCATCAAAACATATTTATAATTATTGCTATACACTGCTGTCTTTTACATTAATTAGGAAAAAAAAGCTACATGCTTTCTTATTCTTTTTTTGAGACATCATTTTGAATTCAGTGTGGCCTTGAACTCATAGGGACTCTGCTTCTTCAGCCTCCTAGAGTCCTGGTGTCACATGCATGTGCCACAATGCTTGGGTTATATATATATATATATTTTTTGAGACAGAGTCTTACTATGTAGTTCATGTTGGCTTTGAACTTGCAGCAATCCTCCTGCCTCAGCCTTGGGATGATGATAATCTGATTTCCATTCTCTCTCTCTCTCTCCCTCCCCCCCATATATCTTTTATTTATTTCTCTTGCCTGATTGCTGTGGCTAATGTTTTGAATACTGTATTGAATAGGAGTGATGATAGTGAACATCTTTGTCTTGTTCCTGATTTTAGAGGGAAAGCTTTCAGTTTTTCCCCATTTAATACGATGTTGGCAGTAGGTTTGTCATAAATAACCTTTATCAGATTTAGATAAAGTCTTACTATTTCTATTTACTTCAGGATCAAAAGCTTTTGTGTCTATTGAGGTGATTGTGTGTTTTTTGTCCTTCTGGTCATGTGATTGTTTTAGTTACTTTTTTCTTGGTGCTGAGACAAAATACCCAACACCCAAGGTTAAAGGAGGAAAGGTATATTTAGCTCACAGTTTGTAGAGGTTTCAGTCTATAATGGGCTGGCTCCTAGGCAAGGTAGCACAGCAGAGAGGCATTGCAGAGGAGAAACAGTTCGTGGTGGGCAGAAGATAGCAAAGCAACAAGAGACCTTAACAGTGTCTTTCTGCCCCTTTTATATTGTATCTAGGTTACTGTGATTAGAGTGGTGCCAAACCAATGAGTACACTGATTTAGTAATCACACAACCTTAATCCCAGCATCACACATCTGGAAAAGCCCCATCTATGACTACATGAGGCTTTGAGGGGACATCTAGACCCAAACTGTAACACTGATGTACTACATTTATTAATTTGTATATGTTGAACCATCCTTGCATCCCTGGGATGTTGTTCATGATGTATGATCTTTTTGATGATTTGTTGCATTCTGTTTGCCAGGATCTTGTTGAGGATTTTTACCCCTATGTTTGTTAAACAGATTGGCTTATAGTTCTCTTTTTTGGTTGGATCCTTGTCTGGTTTTGGAATTAGGGTAATGCTTGCTTCCAGGAATGACTTTGGGAGTACTCTACTCCTTCCCTTTTAAGTTCATTAAAGAATTCAAGGAGTGGGTGGTATTAGATCTTCCTGGAAATTCTTGTGGAATTCAGCAATGAATCCATGACAACCTAGGCTTTTCTTAATAGATTTTATTATCGTTTCTGTTTCATTGCCTATTATTGGGTTATCCAGGGTTTTTATATCTTCAGAGATAGGTATCTAGGAACCTATGCATTTCTTCTGAATTCTTCAGTTTTTTTGAGTACAAGTTTTCAAAGTGGTTGCTAATAGTTTTCTGGCTAGGTGTGGTGGTGGGTGTCTATAATCCCAGCAATTTGGGAAGCTGAGGCAGGAGGATCCCTGCAAATTTGAAGCCATTGTGGACTATATGGTGAGATATTGTCTCAAAAAACTAAAAAACAAAAATAAAATAATGTTTATTTAACCTTTTTATTTCTAATTGCATTGATTTGGGTTTTTTTCTGTCATTTTTGGGGGAAGATTAGCTAAGGGTTTGTCTACTTTATTCTTTCAGAGGACCCAGCTTTTTCACCTGGGGATGGTGGCACATCTCACTCAGCACTCTGAGAGGCTGAGGCAGGAGGATGGCCTCGAGTTTAAGGCCATTCTGGGTTACATAGCAAGAACCTGTCGCAAAAAAACCAAAGCAAACCAATACAAATGAAACTAAACCCTGCAAAGAACCAGCTCTTTAATTCATTGATTCTTTTTTTTTTTTTAGTCTCAAGTTCATTTTGCTGTGATTTTTATTCCTTCCTAGCTTTGGATTTCAATTGTTTTTTTCTAGAACTTTGAGGTTCATCATTAGTTTATGTCTTTGGGTTTACTTTGTGTTTTTTTGGAGTGGGCATTTGTTGGGAACTGACCATTTTAGCTATTAAATACTTTTTCTCTAGGTTTTTATTTAGGGGGAAGATTCTGGGAATGGAACACTCACACATACAAGTGCTTTACCATGAGCTATATACCTTTATTATTATTGTTATTATTATTATTATTGAGACAGGGTGTTGTTATGTAGCTCAGGCTGGCCTTGAACTTGTTTCTGTGATCCTCCTTCCTCAGCTTCCTGAGTGCTGGGATTACAGATGTGTGCTATCAATCCTGCTAGTTTAAATTCTTTGAATATAGTTAAACTCTTTATCTCCTAAATTCAATGTTGGGGCTTCCTCAAAGAGTTTCTGTTATTTTTTTCCTGCCTGCATTTGACTGTTCTTGCTTGTTTCTTTGCAACAATTTTTGTAGACAATTTATTTAAAATAATGTAGTGTGTGTTGGGAATATAACCAGTGTTGCAGTATTTGCTTAGCATTACAAAGCCTGGTGTACAATCTCCAGTACTGTAAATAATAATGTAAATATGGCAACTCTTGCAGACCTTGTCACCCGTACCCCGGGCATTGTTGCTGTTTGTTGTTATTTTTCACTGACCGCTCAGTTAATTCTGTGATCTTCAGTAGTATATTTTCTCTGGATAGCTGTAAAAATGTATCACAAAGTAGGTGGCTTCCAACAGCAGACATGTTTGTCCTCCTAATTCTGGAGGGCTGGTGGTGGGACTGTGACTCTCTTGGAACCCACGGGAGACCCTTCCCTCCTCACCCGCCTGCCGGCTGCCTGTGGTCCTTGGTGACCCTTGGCTGTGGACACAGCATTTTCGGCCCCAGCACTTACCCTGACATGCTGGTGTGGCCGTGCTTGTGCTTCCTACACGTGCTGTCCTCTTGGGATGCAGATTCCAGTCCAGTTGGGTTCAGGGCCTGCCTTCAGCAGGCCTCGTTTCAGTTAATGACATCAGAAAGTGTGCCCCGCATGGTTGCGTGGCTCGTGTCAATTTTGGAATTCTTAAGGTCAGCCATGCCATGTTGTTGCTGTGGTTGGAGCCTCACTCTGCCCTTCTTGTTGATATCATCTCCTTTCTGTTTTTTATTTTTTATTTTTATTTTTGAGACAAGGTCCCCAGGCTGGCCTTGAATTCAGCACTTCCTCTCGAGTGCTGGGATTACAGGTGTGTGTCACCATGGCTGGAGAATTTTTAAAGCTTTATGTAGACACCATTTACACACTGTGCAAGTCACCCATGTGAAGTGTACAGTACAGTCCTTTTAGTATATTCATCATATATTCAGTATTCTTTGTATTCAGAGTTGTGTAAGCGTTACCATAATGAACTTTGGAGCATTTAGCATTCTAGAAAGAACCCCCTTACTCCTTAGCAGAAGCTCTCCATTCCCCTCTCCCAGCCCCAGGCAAGCAGTAATTTCCTTCTTATTTTCATAGATCTGCCTTTTCTGGGTATTTCATACAGATGGGATCATCCTGTACATGATCTGTATGTATGCACTTGTGTGTGTTTGGGGCAGCATTGGAAATTGAACCTTGAACCCAGGGGCTTTTCACTGAGCTGCATCCCCAGCCCTTTTTATTTTGAGACAGGGTCTCCAAAAAAATCATTAAGCTGCTCACACATGTACTCCTCCTGTATTAGCCTCCCAGAGTGCTGGAATTACAAGTGTGAACCACCTCCCCTGGTTGTGCTTGATCTTTTATGATCCTTTTCCTTCTTACCTTCACAATTTTCAGGTTCATCCATGTGGTAGCATGATGCTACTTGGTTCCTTTTCAGGCTGAGTAGCAGGCCATTGGATGGATGCATCGTGTTTTATTTATTTTGTCACTTGATTTTGTTTTTTCTGCTTTCTGACTGTTCTGAACACTGATCAAGTGAACACATGTGTACAGTCTTTTCTTTTTTTCTTTCTTTTTAGGCAAGGCCTCAGTATGTAGTGCAGGCTAACTTCAGACTTGCCTGTGTAACCCTGGCTGGCCTCAGGTTGTTTTTGAAGGCGACAGCACTGTTTCCACACCTGCCAACAAGTGTGAGGGTTTTCTTTTGCCATGTCTTGTTATTGTCTTTTTTTTTTTGGTACCGGGGATCAAACTCATGATCTTGAGCTTGCCAGGCAGGCGCTTACACCACTGAGCT
Organism: Hydrochoerus hydrochaeris; assembly: GCA_004027455.1. Classification (NCBI taxonomy): domain Eukaryota; kingdom Metazoa; phylum Chordata; class Mammalia; order Rodentia; family Hydrochaeridae; genus Hydrochoerus; species Hydrochoerus hydrochaeris. The sequence continues at coordinate 43,070 of PVLA01007888.1, read as the reverse complement.
AAATCCCCGACCCCTTGTTATTTCTAAGGAAATTACATTCCTTTGTTTGAACCTCTTCTTGGTTCTATCAAAGAGAGTCTTTTTGTTTCAGTTTTCATTTTCTATTAGTACATGCATAGTGCATAATGATGACATTCCTTAGAAGACTCTAATTCACATGTACATAATCTGTAAATACTTCACATTGTCTGCTGACCCTCATGTTGAAGACTAGACTTGGTCAGGCAAAGGTGAAATGTGCAGATGTACAACAGGTGAAAGCTCCGGGTAGTGGGTGAATTTTTCAGCAGGGGATACACCTGTTGGCTCTGACTCTGTGGTAGGTGAGTGAGGGTCCCTGGTCAGATGGGGTCTGGCTGCAGTGGCCAGCATTCACGTGCCCAGTTGGTGCAGGTGTGGGGAGACTCTGAGTCCCAAGCAGCCGCCTTTACCAGGCATGTGTCTTGTCTCCTACAGGCTCTCCAGCACTCCCAGTCATTGAGTGGGGGGACCTGGACCCCAGGTCAATGCAGATGCCGCAGGGCAACCCGTTGCTGCTGTCCTTCACTCTTCAGGAACTGCTGGCCAAGGACAGTGTGCAGGTGGAGCTCATCCCGGAGAAGAAGGGGCTCTTCCTGAAGCATGTGGAGTATGAGGTGTCCAGCCAGGTAGTAACCGGCTGTGTGCAGCTCTGGGAGTGGGAGGCAGGGACTGGCTTGAGTGTTGGGAGGAGGGAGGGTCTGTGCCTCTGGCTCAGAGGTATGGCTCATGCCCTGGGGGCACTGTCAGTCTGCAGCACAGACTTTGGGTGTCTGCATCTGGGTTTGGCCAGCACTAGCCCTGCCACATGGTGTAGTCCACCTTTCCTCCATTGTACCCTGAGATCCTGTGTCTTTGGAGTCTCTTTGCTCTTTTGAGACAGAGTCTTGCTATGTAGTTCAGACTGGGCTTGAATTCACTATGTTGTCTAGGCTGGCCTTGAACTCACAGTAGTCCTCTTGCCTCAGCCTCCTCAGTGCTGGGATTATAGGCATATGCTACCATGCTTGGCTGTCTGCCTTTTGTACTACTGGGGATTAAATTTAGGCCTTCACACTGAGCCATGTACCCTGCCCATTTTTGAATTTTGAGATAAGGTCTCAATAAATCACTAGGTTACCCAGGCTGGGCTTATAATCTTCTGCTTCAGTGCCCCAGGGTGCTAGGATTACAGTTGTGCAACATCATCTCTGGCTTCAGAGTGTGGTAGAGCCATTGCTTAAAGCATTCTAAAGCTTGGGGTGCTGCTGCCAAGAGGGGGAGGTGGAGGCTGGGGGAGCTCACTCCAGGACCACCTCAGGGATGGCATGACCGTCAGACACATGCGTTTTCCGCCTGCTCCTGGCAGTTGGGGCCCAGGGAACAGCCAGTGTGTGGGGCCCAAGGTGGAGAGCACCAGCCCTTGCTCCCAGGCCTGATTTCCTGAGGCTGGGAGGCTGTGGCTTTCCCTCTGAGCCGGCCTTTGTCCTAGTCTAGGCTGACCACTCCTTAAGTAGGTTGTTACCTGGGGCAAATGTGTAGGAGGAGGGCATTGTGCCTAGGCCACCTGAGTGGACTCTCCACCGGCTCACAGGCACCTGTGGCCAGCCTGCTGGGTGCAGGTTTCATCTGTGTGTGACCTGCTTGTTGCGAGTAAGTTCTGAACAAGGCAGGAGTGATGTGAGTGTGGCCTGGGTAGAGGCGGATATGCTCGCCTTAGTATTTTGTATCCCTTAAGGTTATTTATTTATTTATTTTTTTTTGTGGCAGTATTGGGGATTAGATTGAGGGCCCTCACAATAAGGTACATCCCAGCACTTTTTATTTTTTATATTGAAACAGGGTCTCACTAAGTTGCTGAGTTGTCTGGGATGGGCTCAAACTTAGAATCCTCCTGCCTCAGCCTTCCAGAGTGTGGGGTTACAAGCATTCAGGCTCAGTTTGTGCTTGGATGGCTGCTCACCTGTTTGGCAGTTGGGAGTGATGCTGGCTTTGTTGTCAGTGAAGCAGAGAATGCACAGCTGTTCTGCTGGCCTTGAAGGGAAGGGTGTCCCACCTGAGAGGGACAGCTTCCCTGGGGAGTCTTGTCAGGACAGAGTCACTCACACATTAGCATTTGTATGTTGGAAGTGAAGGGATTCTAAGAATCGTCCTTCTGGTGAAAGCCTGGTGAGATGGGATGAGGAACTGGGGGACAGGAAGTCACGTGGGTGCCATGGAGTGGCGGGAGGAAGGGGAGGGGATGCTGAAAGGCTGTGATAACCAGGCTGAGCACTGACTCTTTCCTCACAGCGCTTCAAGACCTCCGTGTGCCGTCGGTACAATGACTTCGTGGTCTTCCACGAAATTCTGCTGCACAGGTTCCCATACCGCATGGTGCCAGCCCTTCCACCCAAGAGGGTGCTGGGAGGTAAGCAGGTTTGTGGGGCCCAGCTGTGGGAGGGGCTGAGCTGTGGGGGATGTCTCAGTGATGGACCTCAGTGCAGGTGGGACATCACTCTTGCCCTGACTCCTGAGCCCCAGTCTTTCTTGGCCCACCAGAGCCTTCTGGCTGGACGACTGACTTGTAGGGAGGCCCTCTTTGTCCCAGTGTGAGAGAAGGAACTGGTCTCTTTGGGGACAGGACCAGGCCAAGCAGAACTCCTCAGAGGGTGGCCAGGACCCATTTGCTTGTGTGACCACAGTTGGTTTCTTGTGCTTTCACAAAGTCCTGAGATCACAAGCAGTGGGTGCTGAGCTGCACTGGGCAAACTGGAAGAGAACCCGTGCAGACGTAAGTGGGAATCCAAGCTGTGTGTTACAGGAGGTGAAATCTTGCAGTTGGCTGCCGCACATTTCTTGTGGATTACACTGGGGAAGGTGAGAGGTCGCAGGCAGCCTGCAGACCCCTAGACTGGCTCGTTCCTCACAGGATTCCAGAGCACAGGGATCTCACTGATTTCCCCCCTGTAGCTCTTCTCTCTAAATCTGAATAAACTCTGAGGCAGGCCAGTACCCAAAGCCAGTCAGCTTACTTTCTGCCATTTTCCTGCTATCCCGAAGCAGCTCTGTGCTTGAGGGGGCAAAACTTGAGAATTCTCTGTGGTCCAATTTCTGGTGTTATGAAATCTCTTACTATGGACATAACTGTTCTTGCTGGCCATGGAGTAGGTCAGTGTCTGATAAGAAGGTGTTTTTCCTGCCCCACCTGTGCACTATGGGACAGCCTGTTGTGGCCTTTACAGTGACAGTACAAGGAATGCTGGGTGGTGAGAACAGAGGCTGGATGGGGTGAAGTGATGTTCTCACACCCCACATTGTAGTCAGTGGGTTAATCACATGCACCCTTGTCAACCTGGGGCCCAGAGTTTAAGTGTACCCTCTACACAGCACAGCTCCTGATCTTGAGGAGGGAGATGGCTTCATCTGATTGTGTTTTTCAATAACTTACAATATTTTAAAGACTGTTTCTGTTTGTGGCCAGACTTGAAGATCCTTAATGCATCAAAACATTTTCTGGAAGTGAAAATATTTCTCCCAAATAACAGCAATTAATAATTAAATCAGTTACAGAGTAAGGTTATAAGTGAATCATAAACTTGAGTTGTGTTAATTTATCAAGGGTAGCACAACCATTTGTTGGTAGAGAAGTGCCAGAAGGGATATAGATGATTTCAGTGTAGATGATCAGAGTGAGGAATCAGACTTGATTCCCAAAAGCCAGGTGTAGTTGTGGACACCTGTAAGTCAGCTATTTGGGAGGCTGAGGCAGAAAGATCACTTGTGCACAGGAGTTTGGGGCTATCCTGAAAATACAGTGAAACCTTTCTCAAAACAAACATACAAAAACCCAGATGAAATCTGGATCCCAGTAGTCTTTTTTTGTGTGTTTGTATGGTACTGGGGATTGAACCTTGGGGTCTGTCCATGGTAGACAAGCACTCTTACCATTGACTTATGTCCCCATTGTCTCTCCCTTTGAGACACTGGTCACCAAATCTCTAAATTGCTTAGGATGGACTGAACTTTAGATCCTGCTGCCTCAGCCTCCCAGAGTGCAGGGATTACAAGTGCCACTGTAAAAAAGGGGCTGGCTCCTTTTTTATTTTGAGACAGGGTCTCATTAAGTTGCCCAGGTGGCCTCACACTTGCAGTCCTCCTGCCTCAACCTGCTGAGGTGGTGGATTACTGGTATTCTGCTGCCGTGCCCAGCCCAATAGCATTGATTGAAACTGATCTCAGTTCTTTTCAGGAGTTCCTGGGCCCTCTGATGATGGGCAGGGGCACCAAAGTGGGGCTGTGTTGCTCCTCTGTGTTCCAGACTCTGTCATGTGTGTGGCCTGTCTGGTGCCCCTGGCCAGCCCCAAGATTGTGCTGACCTTGATGCCAAGACACTTGTTGGGAGCCTGTGTGGAGGCTCTCAGTGAGGCCGACTCTGTGATGATGACCCTGTGCCTTTCTTCAGCTGACAGGCAATTCATCGAGGGCCGGAGGAGAGCCCTGAAGCGCTTCATCAACCTGGTGGCCAGGCACCCGCCATTCTCTGAGGATGCTATCCTCAAGCTGTTCCTCTCATTCAGTGGCCCAGTAAGTGTCCCTGTCCGGTGGCAGGTCCTGCATGGGCTGGGTTATGAGGTTCCTGGGGTTCATTCTCCTTCTTGAGTCATCTTTCCTTTTCCCTCTGTCTTGATCCTCCTATTTGGATTCCTGGAAAGAGTTCATTTCATTGTGATTGACAATGCACTGGCTTTCTTGCTTTCTAAGTGGCAGCTCGGCTATGATTTTTAAAGGCATTGTTGGTTCTGACTATGGAAGATTTCATGTATGGTGTGGAATTTTGCACTTGTTTTGAGAATTTAGAGTTGATATATAGAAAGCAGGTGGTTTGGAATATCTCTGGATGAACTAGAGACTGCAAATGTGAATAAGTATTTATTGAAAGAAGAAAAAGGCCCCTTTTGACTGAGAACCACTAAAGAAACAGCTCAGCCACCTCAGCGGAGGTGGGATGTAGATCCTTGTCTGGGAAATGTCATCCTTACACACATTTGCCAGGAGTTAGATCAGCAGTTCCTTTCTTCAAGCAGCTGTCCACAGCCCCATGGGAGTTGAGAGCTGAAGCCAGGCTCCTGTTCCAGGGGTATGTTTGGGTTGGGGTGGGGGGGATGTTGCCAGCCCTTTCAGGCAGGGAGGTTCTTTGATGGAGCTTTCTTGCTGCCAGGGTTGGGTACAGAAGGGGTGTCCCCAGCAGGAAGGAACCACTGGGTTCTCCTGTTGTAGGGACCCTTTCTTGGATGGGTACTGGCAGCTATACACCACCCTTTACCAGGCTTATAGGGCAGGATCCAGAACACAAGCAGGGTCCACTGGGATCTCCCAGCATCTTGCCAGGCTGTAGGACAGGGATGTAGGACACAGGTGAGTCCACTGGGAGCTGCCTGTATCCCATTCCTTACAAGGCTGTAGGGTAGAAGACATAGGACACAGGCATAGTCCACTGGGAGCCACCCACTCCCACCCCTTAGCCAGATACAGGGCTGCTGATGCAGGACATGAGCAGAGTTTACCCCTTACTGGATGCAGGGAGGGGATGCAGGACCCAGGCAGAGTCTGTCCGAGCATTGCTTCCATTTCTCTGACCTCTGTAGGAAGTTCTCAGTGTTTCCCTGCGTGACACTCCAGATGCCTGTTAACCCATAGGAGACCGTCACTAGATACTTGTGACCCTCTGCCTCAGCAGGGAATGTGGCCTTGTGACCCCAGGGTGGAGTAGAACTCTTGATCACCAGAGGAGGGATGTGACAGGACCTAGGTGCTGCTTTGCTCCAGGCAGAGGACAAGGAGGTGGAATGCAGAGAGGGACTGACAGCTCCATTCTGTGCCATTAAACTCAGCTGTCCTCTACCTTCCTTTTCTTTCTAAAGGGTCTTGCTGTGTAATTCAGGCTGGTTTTCAATTATCTAGCCCAGGCTAACCTCAAACTTATAATGATCCTCTTACCTCAGTCTCCCAGGTCCTGAGATTACAGACATACGACCGCACACCTGGGTTTTCTGTCTTCCATTTCATGCCTCTCTCTGTTTCTCTGTCTCTCTAGATCTCTTTGTGGTGCTAGGGGGTTGAACCTTGAACTCAGGACATTTGCATTGAACTACATCCCTGGTCTTTTTTTAATTTTAATTTTTAATTTTGAGATGGGGTCTTGGTAAGTTACTCAATTGCCCAGGCTGAGCTCAAATTTGGGGTCCTCATGCCTCAGCCTCCACAGTGGTGGGATTATAGGTTTGGGGTAGTGTTTCAGTTTTTCTTGTTGTTGTTATTGTTAAAATGAGACAGTTGAGGCTGATCCTCAGGACACATCTGAAATTCTGGAATTCCTCAATACTCTTTATATATTCAATGTTGGCTTTGCCCAGAAGGCTTCTGTTCAGAATGTTGGGCTTCGAGATCAGGGGCTGCCCTTCCTCTGCCTGCCAGCTGCCCCAGGCCTTGGTGCCCTGGCTTGAAGTCAGTTCACAGGAAGAAGTCTTGGGTTCCCCTTCCTGCTCTTTTTGGATCCTGCAGCATCTGACAAATCATGGTGTCCCTCATTGTGCACTAGTGCTGCCCCTCGATTGTAGACAGAGTCTGTTATTGGGGAAAAGCCTTATTTTGGACTAGAGCTGGGCCCTTGGCCATGTGCCTGTCAGTAAGTCAGGCTTTCCTGTTGTTAACATTTAACTGAAGAAAATCTGAGAGACGCCGAAAGGATTCTGGAATTGTGAGGGCAAAGCAGATGCAAGGAAGTGGATCTCCCTTCTCGATGGACACCTCTGGCTTTTGCTGACGCATCGGCCCCCTGATTGCCCAGTGTCAGCATTTGTGCCTTGGGAACAGAGTGCAACTGTCTCCTTCCTCTTGCAGGATGTGCAGAACAAGCTTAGGGAAGCAGCCCAGGGTGTTGGGGACGAATTCCTGAACTGTAAGCTGGCTACTAGGGCCAAGGTAAGGTTACTGCTCTTGAATATTTTTTTCCTCTTAATCAGATACAGTAATTTCAACTCTGCATGGTGTTGTGCCTCTGCTGTGCACCAGGAATCATGTGAGATCCAGTGCCCATTCTTCTTGCTTGACCCTCTTTTAGTGGCTCTGAAACCAGGCCCAGTCTGTCTCACACCCAGGCCACTGTGGTCTCTCCTCTTACCCGGCAGGACTTCCTCCCCACTGACATCCAAACTCAGTTTGCCATGAGCCGGGAGCTCATTCGAAACCTGTACAACAGCTTCTACAAGCTGCGAGACCGGGCGGAGCGAATTGCATCCAGGGCCATCGACAATGCGGCTGATCTTCTCATATTCGGGAAGGAATTGAGGCATGTGGCTCTTGGGGTCTGTGGTGACAGAGTCTGCAGGTGGTAGTGGGCCATGGGCACAGCAAGTTTCCCCAAGGAATGGCCATCCTACACAAGGGCAGGAAGTGGACTGGATAAGTGGGGCATCATATTCAGGAGGAAAAGCTGGGAATCTCAGCTGAGCCATATGCATTCTTGCCTACCTTCTCACACTGTAGTCTTCCCTGTGTAGGGATTAGGTGGTGACATGCATCATAATCTTGGAGAAGGAGCCACCTGGGGTTGGCAGGGCTCCCTCTGTCTTCAGGGGCACAGGATGTTCTCTCCTCTGTCTCAGTTGCACCTGGGATGGGGCCCTGCACCCTGCTTTCCTCTCTGCTGTGTTCCCTGCCTGTCATTTAGAAACTGAGGCTGAGGGCAGGACATGCCTGTGAATGTTTCTTTCCTATGTGCTTCACTTCCCACAGTGCCTTAGGGTCTGACATGACCCCGCTGCCCTCCTGGGCCGCTCTGCACCTGAGCACCTGGGCCTCACTGAAGCAGGCTCTGAAGGGCCTATCTGTGGAGTTTGCAGTGTTGGCAGACAAAGCTGCGCAACAGGTGAGTAGCCTCATTCACCGCATCTGTCCCCTGTGCAGGACGTGCTGTCCCTCAGTGGGGGAGTGCCTCCTGCTTGTGGGCCCCACAGTTTTGAGCTCTTGAGTGATCACCAGTCCCTGCGAGGAGGTTCTGCCTGTCCCCATCTGTTCTGGGCCACTCTGCATGAGCCAGGTGTGCTTGGGAGAGGGCTATAAGGGAGGAAGCATGCTGGGTTCTAGTCTCTTGAGTGTTGACTTTGCGGAGACTAGAAGATAATTTTTCCTTCTTTATGGTTCTGCAGATTGAACACAAGACTTTTGCACTGAGCTACATTTTTTTTAATGGTACTGGGGATCGAACTCATGACCTTGTGCTTGCCAGGCAGGTGCTTGTGCCACTGAGCTAAATCCCTGGCCAAAGAATTCATTTCACTATTTTATTTCCTTCTTTTGGTACTAGGAATCAAACTCAGGACCTTGCACTTGCCCAAGCCCTTCTTATTTTTCAAGACAGGGACTTGCTGGATTGCCTGACGTGGAATCTGTCCTTGAAACTATACATGGCTTCAGGGCATATTTTTGGGCAGCCAGATAGTTCCCATTGTGCAGAATAACATAGTAACTGAACTCATCAGAGTAATAACTAAGCTCCCAGCACTCAAGAGGCTCTGTCTTCCTCCCAGTGACATCCAGAGCCTCCCTCTCCCTCCTCCTCTCACTCGATACCCAGAGGCTCCTTCTTCCTCTCACCCTGACACCCACTTAACCTCAAGAAATGCTGTTGCTATTCAGCAGGATCTGTATTTAGAAATCTGCAAAGAATCTGGTAGTTGTTGGGGACTCATTTGAAGCTGTAGTAGTTACTGTCAAATTTAAAGGCTCATCTGGGGCTTTTATGTTATAAAGCTGTCACCTAATTTTGAGAGTATCAGCTTGTCTATTTTTGGGGACATGGTTTTTAAGCTGCTAGTAGATAGTTACAAATAAATTAATGTCCTGCCCGGCTGTGGCGCTCCATCGTCTGTGTGCTGGATCCACCTGCTGGCCATCTGGGGGCTTTGCTTGCTGGGGGTTGGGTATGCAGATGCAAATGCTGTGTTCACATAAAGAGAGATTTTGATCTCTGCTGGTATGGGGAGTGCTTTTTCTTCTTCTTCTGTTCCTGGTGCCCACGTGTTCCCCTTAGAAACTGAGGTTAGGGTGGCATTGTTGTCTTCTTTATCTGCACCAGGTCTGTTTTTTCTCCAAGTCTGTGGGTGCCCCTTTTCCAAGGTGGAGAGGACCAAGGGTGAGGAGCCAGAATTTGCCTGGATAAGTTAGGATTCTTGGGGCAGGGATCGTACTTTGCAGTGTCTGTGCTGTGACTTGGCTCCAGTTACTTTGGTGTCTGGGCCTCAGTTTCCCCATCAATGAAATACAAGGGGGCTGGACTAGATCATTAAAACATTTTCTTTTAATTTGAGCCCTTCCAGGCTCATATATTAAACAAAAACCAAACCTTTCCTGTGGCAAGGCATCAGGCCCTGGCCACCCTCTGTAGGAGCCTCCAGCAGGGTGTTGAGATCCCTGGCTTCACAGAGAATGAGGTGAAAGCCCCACTGTTAGAGACTTTCCTTAGAGACTTTCCAAGCCTTTTTCTCATTCTGTGCTTCCAGCTTGGTGAAGGTGATGTGGCCCAGGCTTCTGTTGTGGTGGGGAGTTTGTCATATGAGGTTTTTTCTAGCTCAGTAGCTCTTTGATATTTCACAAATTCCATTTTGAAATTTGATATCTAGAATTCCTGAGTATTCCTCACTGTCTTTGATTGTAGTGAAGTGGGATTTTTACATGAAACTAGATCAGGACTTTGATCAGCTGGAATTCCAACCCTCCCCTGCTGTGCAGTGAAGGCATCCTGGGGCTGTCTTTCTAATTCTGGTTTTACTTGTACTGGTCTTGTTCTCCCTATACCCATTAGGAGATGTAAATATACCAGCAAGTCAGGTGAGACTTGGAACTGGGGCTGGTCTCTCTACAGTGATGGCACCACAGCCTTTCTTTTCCTGTGCGTGCGATAGTAGGAATTGAACCCAAGGCCTGAACTGTATCTGCAGCCATTTATTTTTTTTCTTTTTAATTTTTAGACTGTGTCTCACCAAATTTTCAGGCTGGGCTTGATTTGGGCTTGCCCTGCCTCAGCCTCTGGAATGTTGTGCCACAACGGTCAGCTATGGTATACCTTTCTTAAGGCATATGTGTTGATGGCTTGCAGTCTTATGTGCTGAACCACAAAGTGGGCCTTGATGGCAGACATGAGCAGGAAGGACCCCAGGTCCCCTTTCTTACAAGCTGCATTAGCTGATGTATTTTCATGTTTGGAAAACTGTTAAAACACCTCTTATTCCTTGGAGCTTGTTGGCTAGAATCTGGGGTTGCTGTAGGTGTGGGACTAAGTGGCAGGAGCCTTCTGGCTCTGCAGACTGAGGCCTGCAGGGTGGGAGGGGTGTCCTGAGTCACTGGAGGTGGCTGCAGTCTCATCTGGTGCGTGTGTTTCCACACACTCTGCTTCTCTGCCTCCTGCCTCCTTTTGCCCACCATCCCTTCACCTAGTGTGACATGCAGCTTCTGGGGTGACCTGCTACTGCATGTGCACTGGAAGGCCTAGGCAATCTCTGTGTGGCGGTGACGGTCACTGAGGACAAGTCTCAGAGCTGGGCTTTCCCTTTGTTAAAATGAGGGCCCCTCTAGGAGGCTGAGACAGGAGGATCACTGTGAGTTCAAGGCCAACCTGAGCTACAAAGTGAGTTCAAGCCCAGCCTGAACTGTATGAAACCCTGCCCCAAAAAAGACCCCCCCAACACACAGAGAAGAGGGCCCCTGTACTGCAGACTCACTGACACCTGACTCTTAGTTATCCTCGCTATGCTGCCTGAGCCAGAGTGACAAGGAGCCTGTGTCTGCCCCTTTTCTTTCCTGCTCTGGCCATCTATGTGTGGCTCTTTTTGTCCCCCTTGACCATTGAGGCACCAAACTGTCTCTGTTCACTTGACTCACACCTTTTCCATGAGCAGTGTCTCTCTTCTCATGCCCTGCTGAGACCTGCATTTTGTCCCTGGTAGTAAAGCACCAACTCCCTCCGTGGTCCCTCTTTGGACAGACCCACAGCCTCCAGTGATAGCATGGATATACATGTGAGTGTGGGGTGAGACACTGGTATTGGAAGGCTGAAGGAAGATGAGAGGAGTGTGGGGGCAGCTGGAGCAGAGGGGGTGCTGCCCTGTCCCTGTCAGAACTGTTGGGTTTGAAAATGTCTGTGCCTCCTGCTCTTGAGGCAGGAGCTGTCATGCAGCAGGGGGCTCTTTTGCAGTATGGGCTGGTAGCTCTCGGAAGATGGGTCTGCCAGGCCTTGCACAACAGGGGGTGAGCTCCCCGGCTGTCTTGAGTCCTGTGTGAGCCTGTGTTGTTTCCTAGGGCAAACAAGAAGAGAATGATGTGGTGGAGAAGCTGAACCTTTTCCTGGATTTGCTTCAGGCCTATAAAGTAAGTCTGGGTGGCTCCATGGGGCAGGGGCAGAGCTTTTGAGAGTGACCCTGTGATCCTTCAAGGGTGTAGCTCCAAGAACCACAGGAGTGGAGGGCTAGGGTCCTGCAGGGAAGATGGATCTTTCATGGCCTGCTGATGTCTCCTTGAGCTGGCCTGCACCCCTGCAGCTTTCCCCTTGCTGAGAATGGGGGTGGGGGGCTTGCCCTGGGGATGAGAAGCTGTGGATCTTTGTGTGACTGAAAGTCAGATTCTCCTTTAGAATCTGGAGGCCTGGCCCAGCAGGGAGTTCACCCAGGAGCAGGTGGAGTTTCCAGGTTACCCTCAGCTCAAGGCAGGGAAGCCTTCTGAGCAAGCACCTGTGATAGGATGAATTGTGATAGATGGCTTGTGGAGCCAGGGATTCCTTCGCACTGAAGGGCTCCTTCCTATTGCTGTGCTCAAGGTGAGCCAGTCTAGTGCTTATGGAGAATGTTCTAGAAGGCATCTCATTCTGCTACTTCTGAATGAGGTGGTAGCACATGGCTTCTAAGCCTGGTGCTGACACCTTTGAAGTTTCTGATTGTGATTGTTTAGGAACCACCGTTTGATGCCAGTGAGTCTTCTCTTCAGGGCTACTCAGTCTTCTGCTGACCAGACACTTGCTCTCTGGGACTGAGTAGCATTTGCAGCCTGAGGTGGAACTATCCTGGGCTCTGGAGTCCACGCCCCTTCTAATCTAGGCTTATTGTACATAGGGTTTTGCTTTGGGGCCTGAGGTTTTCTGTGCTGTGAGTCCGCACACGAACTAGCATGTCTTAGTGGATCTGAGCAGGGCCTGGCCCTGAATCAGAACCACTCTGCTCCTTGGCTGTTTCCTGAGTGAGGTGTGAACAGCCTGTTGTCCAGAACCCCTGATTATGGCCGTGTCCAGGTCTCCTCCTCCTCTTCCGGTAGAGCTTGATGCCTTCTCCAGTGGAAAGTGGGAGATCCTAAAGTTGGTGCAGCAAGAAGAGCTTCAGACTGTCCTTTGGTTCTGGGTCCCTCTGAGTAGGTGCAGTGGCAAATGCATGTTCCTCTCTGCAGGACCTGTGTGAGCGGCATGAGAAGGGTGTGTTGCACAAGCACCAGCGTGCCTTGCACAAGTATGGGCTGATGAAGAGGCAGATGATGAGTGCTGCCGTGCAGAACTGCGAGCCCGAGTCCGTGGAGCAGCTCGAGTCCCGCATCGTGGAGGTGGGTGCGGGCGGGGTGGGGCCCCAGGGACACGCTTCCCTCCCGTTCGTCGTGCTGTGGGTCTGGCCCTTGGCTCCTTGAAGTTTTGCTGTAGTGGCAGAGCGCGGGCTCAGGCAGCCGGTGTATGTGGGCCTTGGGCTCCTCTTTCCGGCATCTGCTGGGCCAGGAGCACAGGGGCTCTCTTCTCCTTGCAGCAGGAGAATGTGATCCAGACCATGGAGCTTCGCAACTACTTCTCGCTGTACTGCCTGCATCAGGAGACGCAGCTGGTCCACGTGTACCTTCCCCTCACCTCCCATATCCTCGGGGCCTTCGTGAACTCTCAGATTCAGGGACACAAGGAGGTGAGGCCCACTCTACCCCTCCCTGCCAGTCGCCCTTCCCTAGTCCTGTAACCCCTACAAGTCCCTACAGCCAGAGACCTGAGAAGGTTATTTATGTCAGTCAGCAGAGCTGGGGCCTTAAAACATAGTTCTTGTTCAGGTCTCCTGGTCTCATGTGGCCAGAATGATAACTAGTTCTGAAATTGTTCTCATAGTTCTTAGTGGGAGGAGCAGAGAGAGCCTAGAATAGTTTCTTCCCTTCCAGAAGGACTGGAGAAGTCAGAGAAGGCAAATGGTTGAGAGGAAGGATGCTGGGATTCAGGTTTAATGGTTAGGAGTATGATCCACTGGATATGTGTCTGGAAACCTGTGTTCAGCTTCCTCTAGTCTTGGAGAAGTGATGCTGTGAACTGTCCTGAGGGATAGTCTCTGGGCATGAATGATCTAGAGCTGATGACTCCAGGGTACATCTCTGGTTCTTTGCTCACTCTTCTCAGCATGTGTCTGTCCATTTCCAGACAGCCTAGACTACTTGTGAACTGAGGCAATACTTAAAAAATGACTGTAGTCAGGGATGGTAGCACATGTCTGTAATCCTAGCACCCTGGGAGGATGAGGCAGGAGGATTGCAAAGTTTGAGCCTAACCTGGGAACTTAGCAAGACCCTTTCTCAAAATAAAAAGAGCTAGAGATGTCGCTCAGTGCCAGTGCTCTGGGTTCAATTTCCAGTACTGCCAAAAAGATTTGTTTTTTCATTCTGTTCCTCTTTCCTGGCCCCCACAGCTCCTCTTTCTGATGGTCCCTGGCCTGGCTGTCTTCCTTCCCAAGTGATCAGTAATGCCTTCTGCTGGCACTGGGAGCACAGCCACCTCCAGCCCCTTGAAGCAGGGAGGAGGCCAGGCTCAGAGTTCACTCACCTTGTTCTCAAGTCCCTCTACATGACTGTTGCAGTTTCTCCTGACCTGTGCATCTAAAAGTGTGGCTTTGCCAATTTCCTAAGATTGGCCTGGGCATCTGTGACTGGTGCTGGGCACAAGCTAATTCTAGTGTCCCTGTCACCCAGGATGCACAGAGAAGTAGGGCAGTGAGTAGGGACCTAGCGTCTCGTACCTTGGCCAAGGCTTGTCCAGAGGGGAGATCAGGGGACAATAAGTCACATGAACTCAGACCTACGGTTCAGAAAGTTCACCCAGTGGTTGGGGTGATAGTTGGAGGTCACCAAACCAGTTGGGAGTAATTAGGACTGACCAGTCAGCAGCCAGTCTAGCCCTGACATAGAGCATAGAACTGCCTGGGGGTGTCTGTGCCAGATGTGGAACTGAGCTGCAGAACCTGCCTCAGTGGGGAAAGGGCTCAGGGATCTATGCTGAGAGTAGGATGACTGATGGCAGGAGTGCCATTGTTCAAGGGAGAAGTCGCCTCAGCCCAAGGCAGAAGTTCTGTGCTACTGGAGTTGCTGGTACTTACAGTGCCTGGTAGTTTTCACAGCACCCCTAGGCCAAGGGACATTTTTACATTCTGTCCATTAACTCTCTGAATGTCACAACCTCCATATATTCTTATGAGCAGTGTTTCTGTCTGTGGTGAAATATGCCATGATGCTCTGTAGGTTTGCAGGGATGTGGGGGTTTGGGAAATGCAGGCCTCACTGGAGGCAGTAACAATGGGCTGGAGAGGAAGCTATGTTAACTTTCCTGTCCCTGGATAAAATACGTGACATCTACAACTTAAAGGAGAAAAGGTTTAATTTGCTTATGGTTTCTGTGCATGAAAACTCATGGCAGACGGAGGAGGGAGAGGAAAGCTGCTTAGTTCATGGAGGCCAGAAGGCAGATGAAGAGAACAATACCAGAGAGGAAGGGGCCAGGGACCAGACTAGACTGAGACCCCAAGGCCACACCTGTGTGGCCACCAGATGGGCCCAGAAGTATGCTTCACCAGCCATAGGGCAAATCCAAAGGCAGTCAAATTGACCCTCAACTTTAACCACCATGGAAGGAGAGTTGAAAGGTCAGGAAGTCAAGGTGACATCTTGGGTGACTTGGTCCAGGCTTGGTCATCTGGGTGGGTGGTAGTATCAGTGAAGGACTGTGTGACTGGCAGTGGGAGGGCTGCATTCCAGCCAGGCATGTGGTCATGAATGGAATTGTGAGCAGTTATGGCCAGTGACTTACTAATCTCGTCTCCCAGAACTGAGACTGGATGTTACCAGTGGCTGGACCTCACTGGCACATTCCAGGGCCACATGCTGTTCTTTTGTTGTCACACGAGCCCTCTCATCACATAGGGGTCTCCACCCCCAGCTTATGGCCAGGCCTCCCTGATGCCCACCATGTTTAGCTGTGAAAGTGCCTGTTAGGCCATTAGGTCCTCTGTCTTGTTCCTGTCTTCTTTACTTGGTGGATGTGGCCTTCGGGTCTGACCTGTTAGCCAGGCAGAGGGCCAGTTACAAAGCCGTGGGACGCAGTGCTGGGAGTTATCCCCCACTCCTTCCTTCCTCTGAACCCAGAGGTGCTCTACCACACAGCTACACTCCTAGTCCCTTTTTAAATTTTTTAAAATTTTGAGACAGTCTCTAATTTGCCTGTTTGATCCTCCTGCCTCAGCCTCACTTAGTGCTGGCAATCTCATTTCTTAATTTTACATGAATTACATAATGCCCTTTGGTCCTGTATGTGGGACTGGGGACAAGCCACCTGTGACCTCTGGATGGCTCCCCACTGAGGAACGGGATGGGCTGATGTGCCCTCATTTCCAGCAGCTGTGGTCATGGCTGATGGGGGCTGGAAGGGTGGCTCACTGTGGGCCCTCTGGTCTCCAGACCTGCAGCAGGCATGTCCCAGGTAGGCGAGGTAGTGCCTTTCTCACTGGGGATCTTTCTCTTCTGCAGATGAGCAAGGTGTGGAATGACCTGAAGCCGAAGCTCAACTGTCTCTTTGCTGGACCCCACAGTGCACTTACTCCACCACGGTCCCCTGCAGAGGAAAGCCTGTGTCCCCGCTAGTGCCCAAGGCCACAGCAGAGCTCCCTGTGACTCACTAAAACCTCTTTCCAAATGGTGTGTCCCTGGCTGATTCCCTTTGGATGGCGGCTGCTGCCCCTTGGTGCCTGGAGGGACTGAAGCAGAGGAGCTCATGTTGTCCAGGTCCGTGGGAGCACAGCCAGCTGTCTCCGTCCTGTTGCTGGGTGGGAGGCTGTACCCCAACCAGCTCTGTGGCCTGTAGGCCCAGTGGAGAAGTTGGAATTCTCTGGGCTGGCTTTTTCCAGATGGCTAGAGTTGGGGGGAGGTGTAAGGATTATTCCCACACTGTAGGTCATACCTAGGGAATGCTCAGGAGGGGACCCCCAGATACCACAACAGTCCAGAGGGCTCTCACCTGGAACAGGGGTCAGCCAAGTAGGGGAAAGAGCAGGCCGGACTGTCCCATGGGCAAGTAGCTGTCAGGTGAGGAGATGGCCTGTCTGTGATGGGGAAAAGCTGGCCTGTGGACTGGGGCCCCAGACACAGTGGCTGGGCCACTGCTGTGTGCACCAGAACAGAAGGCGAGGCAGGGAGGCCAGCCAATGCAGAAAGGCTCTGGTGCAGCATGAGTGTCCAGGGCCATGCTCCAGCGAGTGTCTGCAAACAGTGGGCTGGGGCTTGCCTCCAGGCCATGTGTCCCTAGCTGACCTCTGCCCACATACATCCTGTGGGTTGAGTGTAAGATCAGGTTCACCGAGATCTCTGGGGTGACAGTGTGGAGGCTCTGCCTGCCTGTCTGAGGCTGGAAGATGCTATTTCTTTACTACTCTTGGTGGCCACTGCTGGAGGCTAGGCTGTGGGGTGCTGAGACTTAAGAGGTTGGCCAGGGGACAGCAGGGGGCAGGTGTGGGGTAGGGAGACTGCTGGCTGGGCTTTGGAGGGCAGCATCACTGGGACTGAGCCTTTGCGACCATTTTCCTTTTTTGGAGACTGCAGACCCCTCTTGCCTGCTTGCCCAGGGAGGGTGTTTTAGGCTGAGTGGAGCTGATCTGCTCTGTGGGGTCAGGTCTGAGTGAAGCTGCTCTCATTCCTGTCATACTAGACATGTAGAGTCTTTGTTGGGCCCCAGGTGTCATTGAGCCCTGTCCTCGATGGCCAGGGAAAGACTGGGAAGAGGCGTGCAGTATTTCTGAAGTTCTCTCATCTTGTGATTCCTGCCTGCTGTCCAGTGTCTTTCTCAGGGTGGAGGAAGGCCTGGCTGGCGCTGAACCCTGTGGGCTGCACAGTGAGTCAGGGCCACCTTGTTCTGGTAGATAGCTGTGTGGGACCCACTGGGAGGATGTGATGGCTGTGATTCAGTGCTGCTCCCGCCAGGTGGATGAGCAGACTCTGCCTGTGCCTTCCTGCTACAGGGCTGCCAGAGGGCAGACTGTCCCCTGTGCTTCAGGGTGGCTTGTGCCTACATCATCCCTCTGCCATGTGGCCCTGAGCTGCATTCCCTACTGTTCTTGGAGCTCTGACCCTATGGCCTTCTGTCATGCTGCTGAGTGGTGGCCCTGGTGCCAGGGGCACATGTCTCCGGGTTGGAGAGGCACACACTTCCCACATGGGCTTTTGGCAAAAGACATTCCTAGCATGCCTTCAACATATACTGTGTGTGTGTGTGTGTGTGTGTGTGTGTGTGTGAGTGAGAGAGAGAGAGAGAGAGAGAGAGAGAGAGAGAGAGAGAGAGAGAGAGAGAGATTGGGGAGTGAATCCAGCACCTGGTATGTGCTAAGCAAAGCTTTACCACTGATTATTCCCTCAGCCAATCTTTAAAAATTTTACTTTGATAGAGGGTCTTGCTATATTGTTCAGACTGGCCTCAAACTTTCGATCTTCTGCCTCAGCCTCCTGAATAGCTGGAATTACATGTGTCTGCCACCATGCCTGGCCAAAACAAACTTTATCCTTTAAAAACTGGCAAGGGACTAGGGGTGAAACAGTGATACGAGATTGTGTACCTGGTGGCCTCTCACAGCAGTGGGATGGGGAGGAGGGCAGTCTGCATGCCCTGTGGTGACTGCTGTGCCCTAGAAGTAGGTGTGGACAGAAGCTTCCTTCCTTGTTGTCTACCATCTCCCACCCCTAGGTGCTTTAGGAAGGGACCTGCAGGAACTGTGGGCTGCTAATGCAGCAGTCCAGGCCCGGGCTGGCAGTGTCTGCTCAGCTTTGACTCTAGGAATCTTGCTCCTAGCTCCAGGGTGAAGGTTGCATGGTGGCAGAGGACCAAGGGTCCCAGCTCCCTTTCTGCTCTCCTGGTGCCAAGCCTATGTATCCAACTGTGGCCTGGCCTGATGGAAGGGTGCCAGGCACCATCCTCACAGGAGACGAGGCGTGGTATGCAGTGTCCTGTTATGCTGGTGAGGAAGGCTGAGGGGGTTCTTGGCTGATGGCCCTGTGGCCAGAGGGAGGCAACTGCCTGCAGGAAGTGCTGGGCATATTTCTGTCAGGCCCGCCAAGCTCTGGTGGTGTGTAGCTGGGCTTGAGGCCATGAAGGAAAGGATTGCTGTGGGCCTGTGCAGGACCCAAAGTTGAAATCAGCACTGTTCCTAGTGTTCAAGCCCCTTTCTTGTGTGGCCCAAGCCAGTTATGTAAGAAGCGCTTTCCATGGCTGCAGGAATCAGTTACTGCCACACTCAATAAACTGGAACTGTTTACACATGACCTGCGTTCTGTAGTTTTATCTGCAAACCCCTGGGAAGTTGTTAAAAGTGTCTGAAAGTTGGGCCAAGCTGTAGGTTCTTCATGTAATGGGTGTTTTCCTCTTGCCCTTCTTTCTGGTGGCTCCCCCAGAGAAGGAAAAGGCAGTGAAGGGAATAAGCCTGGCACATGTTAAACCTGAGCTTCAACCCTGAGCCCTTCACCATGCCTCGCGTCCCCTACTGTGAAAAGGGAAGAATCACAAAGAGGCTGTGGCAGTGAGAGGGCAACATGCAGCACTGGGCAGAGACCTGGCCTGCCTTGTCCCCTGTCCCCTCCCTGCTCCCATCTTTGTCCAGCAGGGCAGGTCAGCCCAGCAATACCAGTGGCTTCCTGTGTGCCAGTGCCTGGTGAGAACATTAAAAAAGCAAACACCTTTATTTCCCTTTCTGTCCAATCATCTTCCAAAAGAGAAGACATAGCCCTGACTGTGGCGTTCTGAGCCCAGCTGGACCAACAATCTGTGGCTACCCAGCAGCCAGACCCAGTTGGGACCAGTGGCTCACTCTAGATGTCGTCTACCTCGTGCAGTGAGTAGTCCAGGATGGTGTCCTGGCCCTGAAATTTAAAGTACCCTTGGAACTTCTTCTTCTGAAGCAGGAGTGGGAACCAGTAGCTGTCATCAGGCCACATGTCACCAAAGGGGATCTGGTCCAGCTGGAACCACTGAGGGCGCATTTCTGTATCAAGGCATAAAGATAGCAGGCTAGTGCTTGCTGCGGATGGAACTGGCCTCTGGGAGGTGATGCTGAGCAACAATCTTGGAGGACAGCTGGAGCTGACAGGTTTCCTTATTTTGTGGAGCAGGAAAATGGTGTGCTCTGTGGCCCCAGTTGTGAGGCTCAACCTGTGCCTAATGTCTGTGAGATGGGCCAGGCCAGGGACCAGGTCTGTCCCCCCCCCCCACTGGTGGTGAACAGGGCCCAGAACTCACCATCACTCTCCCTGGGTGTCCCCTGCGCTCTGTCAGTACGGAAGATGTGCACATCCATCAGTTCAGGGACACCCACAAACTCGAATGTGATGTGGCCCACCTTCTGCAGCGTGTCCACAGTCAGGCCACTCTCCTCCTGCAGCTCCCTGCAGAGGGATGCAAAGAGGCCTCAGCTAAAGCACAGCGCCTGTGCCCAGAAGAGGTATATATGGGCTGCAGATCCCAGGAGGACACCATCCACAAGGCATTAGCAGATCTCAACCTGTCCCAACTGCAGAATTAATCTGAGCTTTTAAAAACTCAGAGATAGAGGCAGGAAGCTCACTGGAGTCCAGGAGCTGAAGACTAGCCTGGCTAGCCAGGGCAACACGGCGAGACTCTGATTCCAAAGAAAGGGGGTGGGGTTGGAATTTGGCTTGGAGACTCTGGGGAGGGATTAGGAGATGGTGAGGATCCATGTGTATCTGCAGTCTCACGAGTAAGGGAAGGTCCTGTTTCTTCAGACTCCGCTCCTGCTCTCTTCTGTAGCAGACACTCAGTCTCTTGCAAACTTGTGTGTGCCAGAGCCCCACACTTGCTCTAGAGCCTGGGCCCCGTGCTCTGTGACCAAACAAAGTCCTTCAGGCTTGGTGCCCTGACCATGACAACCTCAGGTCTTGAGGGTATCTCCTAAAGGAGGGGCTTATTTCTGACTTAGGTTCTGCCATTGAACCAGCTCTTCTGAACACTGATCTGCTCTTCTGAATATGTTTTGGGCATCTCCCTCCATATGCCCCTCATTCTTCTAGGGACACCAGCAACTCGTGGAGCTGTAAGGGATCCTACAGTGGAGCAAGCCCTCCTATGTACTGCGCACAGGACCAGCTTGCCTTGCCTAAGTATCTCATGCTGCTGCTAATTTAAGTCTTTAAAATTACATATTCATCGTAGACAGTTCAGGAAACAAAACACCCACAAAACCATCAGCCACAGAGAACTCCTGGTGTCATTGCAGTAATCTTCCTTTGAGTCTTTTGTTTTGTTTCATCCCTTAATGAAAATGCAGAGGCACTGTACCTCAAAATCTGCACTTACTGAGAGGTGTGTGGAACAAGTCTTCTCCCGTGCCCCCACCCTGCCTGCCCTCTGACTGGTTTCTGAACTGCTAAGTATTTTTTATGAGACAGGGTCTTGCTATGTAGCTCAGGCTGGCCTTGAGTTCCATAGAGATCCTCCTGCTTCAGCCTCTCGTGTGCTGGGATTACAGACATACGCCACCATGCCTGGCTCTGAACTGTTGAATCTTACAGAAAAAAAAAAAATTCAACACCTGGTCCTCATGAAAAACACTGTGCTGAGCATTTGAGATTTGCATACCTTACATTGCCACCTCCACACCTAGGTGCACATGGTATTCATGCTCCTTGGGAGACACTTGCCGTGTGCTCGGGACTTTGGGGGCTCCGGGGTCCTCTCCTGCTGTCAGGTTTCTTGTTTCTGCGCTGCCTTAGATGAGCTTGTTTCTATAAAGCAACACACTGACCATTCCTAGGTGTATACAAGAAGATCTTTCCCAGCTTTGATCTCGAGTTATTTTAGGAACAAAACTGTTTCTTTCTGCCAGTAGTCAGGATGCTACTTTGTTTATACGCAAAACACTATTTACACATTAGGTTAAATAGTTCTCTGCTTGCTCTCTGCTGTGGTATCAGATGCACAGTCTGGAAATCGGTACATTCATTGAGACGGTTAATTAAAGTTGGACCTGACCTAAAAAATGAGTTTCACTTAGGGTGGGTGTGCAGTGGCTCCCCAATTAAACATACTGCAAGTGCTCAGCAGGGCCTCCCCCGCCTGTCTGGCAGTAGGCTGGCAGATTTTGCTTTAAATATGGTCTCCTACTGATACAATGTTTTGACTGATTTTGGTTAATCCTTTCCCAGTACGTGGCAGTCTATGCAATATCAATAATCTCCTCAGTGATAGAGCTAAAGCTCCATTTCACAGGCTGGGATAATTAGATGAAGACGACACTGGTACAGTTTTGCTGTAACTGGCTGTATCTGTGATGCACGTGGCAGATGGAAAACAGAATGAGCAATAAGTGAAGCATAAATATAGAGCAGAGAGCACCCTCCATAGTGCAGGAGGCAGAGGTAGGAAGCCCTGGGACTTGGCATTAGCTGTTCTCTCAACTGGGCTCTGTGTTCCTGTTGCTGGTGTGTGGTGCCAAACTAGAAAATAATGTTCACACTATAAATTTAAAACCCAATCCCAAGGCCTGATGCACTTGTCCCACAAACTCTAGGTCCCCAAGTGCCTGCCTGCTCCCTAGGCAAAGGTGTGACCCCCCATGCGTACCCAGTGGCTTCCTTCACTATGTGGGAGATGGGCACTTAGATATGTCCTGCTGCTGAGGCGCGTTGCCCTCTGGAAGCCTTGTGATGGACTGGGCTGAGCACTGCAGGGACAGGGCCTCTTCATACCAAGATTCCTGGGAGAGACTCTCCTGTGGGGCAGCTCTGCTCTGATCAGATGGGCACATAGGCCAGATAATCCCCAAGGAGTCAGCAATCCCCAATCTCAGCCTGTCCGGCTGCAGCACCCTGTTATCCATGCATTTTTCCAGCCGCATTTCCTCTCATTCCCCAGAGGCAGGGGCATGGTGGTCTTTTGTTACAGACTGTCCCTTACCCTGACTGCTTCCTATACTGCACTCTGGGCTGGTGTCTCCAAGTGACCAGAGAGAAGTTCCTCAGGGTTGACTGCAGCCTCTTAGGAGCATAAGTGGCACCACAATGTCCACAGGGCCAAGCATGGTGTGACCCTGGGTGCTGAACTCACCTTAGTGCAAGGACAAGGCTGTCCCTGCCTTAGGAGTGTGTGAAGCATGGAAACAGTCCTGCCCCGTGGCTGGCTACCCAGGTAGGGAAAGAAGCTGGGGTAGTAGGGACAGTGGGTGGGTTCTGAGCAACCCACAGGTGCATGTGAATCTCCCAGGACCGTGAGACTTTCACAGTAAGGCTGCAGAGATGTGGACTATCCATACAGTGATGAAGTGTAAGCCATTCTGTCACTCGTCCATGACAAAGGTGGCAGAGCACAAGGAAACATGTTCTTCAGTGAGTGCTGTGCACTTACTGCACAAAAGCAAGCCCTAGTCATGGCCCTGTTGTCCTGTTACATGTGGAAATTCAATTCTACATGGTTGTAGACCTACATTTCTGTTTTAAGAAACATTTAAGAGAGCATCTTCTTAAGCTTGGGGTGTGCAGGCCACTTCAGTAACTGCCAAAAATGTTAACCATCAGGAAAAGAAAGTATGTGTGGGATTAAAATTAAAAATCTGTTTACTAAAACATGAATTAAAAGGCAAGCTGCGGAGTAGAAAATATTTGCAATGTAGCCAGTTATATCTAAAATGCGTAATGGACCATGATTTGCTAAGGAAAAGGTGCTGGGTTAGAAAGGCAGGAAGTGCCACTGTACAACCAGGCCTGCACTGGGCTGCAGACACTGAGCAGACATCCAGCTTTCCCATTCTTTAATCAGGGCAAACACGCTCAGACCACAATGAGATGGTGCTGTGTCTACCAGCGTGGCTGAGATGACAAAGGCTGCTGAGGATTCAGGAGAACCAGGATGCAGAACCCCTGGGGGGAGCTCAATTCAGAACTGCTGCTTTGCAGACAGCTCAGCAGTGTCTCCTGCAGCCCACTGCAGCTGCAGGTTCCCTCTGCAATGTGGACCCACCCAACACACATGCTGCATGGCCTGTACCACCTACAAATTGCCAGTACCTCAGAGACAGATGTCTTGTGCCGGAGTCTTGTACAGCGAGGAGGAATAAACATGGCCAAATGCACATGTAACACTGGGAAGAGGCCATGCACAGGGTCCCTCAGCATGACACCATGTACCTGGCACTTCAGGCCAGGCCCAGATCCTCAGCTGTGTCAGGCTATGGCCACCTGTCCTCTTATTAGATGTGCATGTTGATTAGATGGGAAGTCCTTAAAACTCATAGAAAAGAGTGAAACTTTATGTAACACGTGTGTGTTACACTGTAGGAAAAATTTGACTTAAATGGAGTTCTGGCCTCAGACAGTGCTTCTGGGGAGAGTATGAAGGCTGAGGTGGGATGTGCCTTCCCAGGTGAGAATCTGGGAAGAGTGGATGGGCAACAGTCCCACCGAGCAGGACAGAGCAGAGGACTCCATAAATTGATGACTTAGCCATGGCCCTGGCAGAGGCTCAGTGGATGAAAAAATTGCTCAGGTAGCATTTTTTTTTTTTTTTTGTACCAGGAATTGAACTTGGCCTTGTGCTTCTAAGGCAGGCGCTGTGCCACTGAGGCACATCCCCTACCCCAGGTGGCAATTTTAAGAGCACTGGAAACTGTTAAAGGGTTTCACATGAATGTGTACGAGTGCTGGGCTGGGACGGGGAGGGCCCAGACAGCATAGCATAGGCCCGTCAGCCAGTAGAGCATGGGCCGCAGAGGAAAGGCAGGAGCGACAGCCCAGGTGAGCAGGGGGTCTGGAAATGGAGGAGGCTTGGCCACGATGGACGCCAGTTCCATCTGAGAAGGCTCCCTTTTGCACCATACATATCTCCTTCCCTACTTCCTACCTGGTCAGAGGGAGAACTATCATCCTGCTTAGCCAGGAGGGTTTGGACCAATGGCTTCTCGTGTTTATTTCAATCCAGGAATGAATGATGCTTTCAAGAGGGCAGGAGGAGGACATCGTCCTGATCCTGAGACACTTCACAGCAAACACCTCAGGGCTGCTGAGGGGAACCTGGGAGTTACACTTATCACCAGCAGGACAGGAAGCTGGAACTGGGCCACCTGGTCCAGGCCCTGCGGCCTCCCTATTGACCCTCAGCTGCTTCCATACTTCTCCACACAGCCACTGTGCACTGGCATCTGTGCTGCTGAGAAGGGCACGACCCTGCAAGGTCGACCCTGGAGTTCCCCCTGTGCCCAGTTCTCTGCCCTCCGGACCTCCAGACCCCTGGGTGTGGGCAGACCTGTCCCCTGCTCACCTCTCCTGAGCCAGCCAGCACTGCACAGGTGGGCTATGACCTGGTCCTCCCTCTGTCCCTGAGTCCATCACAGAGTACAGGGTTCCACAAATTCATGACCTAACCACAGTCTTGGCAAGATGGGAAACCAGGCCTTGGGTCACCTGTCCATGTCCACTTTCATTTCTGAACACACCCTAGCAAGTTACAGGCTGGGTGCCCACTCACCAGATGGGTCTTCTCCCACACTGTGCCACCTTGGCACAGGGCTGGCTGTAGAGCCTGAAACCTGCCAAAATGAGACCAAATGTGTGCTCAGCCTAGGCTCTTCCTATTGAGGCCTGTGACTCTCATACCCTACGAAATCAACCAGCAATTAAAAGAGTGGGAGACGACTCTTCCATGTAATAAGGCGTTCATTATTTTATCTGCTCATGTACCTCCAAGTATGCACTACCAGAGGGTAATAATTTTATTTTTTTTAACTGTAGGTGGAATTAAAAAAAAAAAAAGCGAGCCTCTAGGCTGCAGTGTCCCGGCCTCCCTCCTCCCCAGGAGCCTCTCTCTGTATCTGGGATTTTGTTCTCTTTAAAGGAGAGTGGCTTTAAGGTCGACACAACTGGAACAACCATAGTAAGAACTATTTTTGTGCAGGGCTTTGCAGTGCTTACACTAACAACCTCATTTATCCCTACAAGCTTGTGAGGAGCAAGAAGGGGAGAAAGGTTGATGTCCGGAGGACAGTGTGATCTTGGACAAGCTGTCCAGCCTTTCTGGGCATCAGCTCCTCCCCATGGGAGGCTGGTTGTAGAATTGAGACTGTGTGTGCTGAAGGTTTAGATTAAGTGTGACCATGAGCTTTCCAAAGAGTGAGGCAACCAAACTGCTGATGAGCTCTGTAGCTACGTGAAGACGTAATGCACAGTGGCATGCCACACACATCCTGGACACAGCCACCACTCTGTGGGAGCAGCTGACATGTTCAGTACTTCTGTAGGTCAGGCAGGTCCAACTTCTCTGCATGTATTTTCTCATTTGTCTTCACAACACTTCTAAGAGATAGGTTGGCAAGGTTATTATCCACCTTTTGCAGATGAAGATACAGAGGCTCATCCAGGTGTGATGGAGCAGCCCTGTATTCCTAGCACTCTAGGAGGCTGAGGCAGGAGGATCGAAAGTTCAAGGTCAGCCTGGACAAACTTAGTAACTTAGACCCTGTCTCAAAATGTAAGTGATTAAAAAAGGGTTGGTGCTGTAACTCAGTACAAAGTCCCTGTGTTCAAGCCACAGTGTGTGTGTGGAGGGAGAGGCTCAAGGGTTAAGTATATGCTCCAAGTCACACAGCTCTAAGTGGTGAAGTTCTGATATGGCTTTATACCCATCCTCATGCCCTGCCAGGTGAGCCCTGTGGCCAGACCCCCACCCCTTTTCTCACCTTTTGGCCCCATCCTCGATGGTCTCGCCTTCTTGCACCTTGCCTCCGAAGCCGTTCCAGCGGCCCGCTCCGAAGCCACGCTTCTTCATGCCCAGCAGCACACGCTGAGGCTGCAGCACCAGCACCAAGGAGTAGAGCCTGGAGGCACCCATGGCTCTCTGGGACTCTGTGAGCAAGTGAAAAGGCGGGGTCAGCCTCGAGAGGAGCATGGGCAGCTGTGTTGTGCAGCACGTGTGCAGGATGGTGGCCTGGTGGGGAGATGCACTCTGGGAGATGGAAATTACCTAGTCGTAACTTCCCAGGCCTGTGACATGCAGCTTGGCTGGCAGTAGGTGCAAAACCACCCTTGAACCAACTATGTTTTCTGGGCCAGACAAGCCCACTGCCAGCACCTAGCAGCAGCAGGAGTGTCTCAACTTCCTTTCCCAATTGTTGGTACTCTTGGCTATATAGGACAGCACAGCCTTCCCAAGGCTGACTTCTTGCTCCTGTATCTACCCTAGGACCCCGAAGCCTGTATGCCACAAACAGGGCAGGCTAGACCCTGGATAGCCACACAGTTTACCCAGTGATTTTTGTGGCTTGTTCTTTTCATTCACAGGGGCTCTTCCAGCTCACTGGGACCTGACTTTGCAGTAACAGACCTCCAGAGGTTTAGGTGCCCAGCTCCAGATGGGCAGCTCTGCTTTCCTGTACAGGAAGGCCTCTCACTCGGCTTACTGTTGGGGGGGGGTTTGCTTCCTGCTCCCACAGGTGTTCATGGTTCAGAGAAAGATTGTGTGCGTGCACATGCATTTGCGGTGCCTTGGCCAGGTCCTGCTGGACATAGGACCCTGAAGAAACTTGGGTTCCCGGGGACCAAGTTTTGGCTTGAGGAACCATACCTGTCCAGAGCTGGATTCTGAACCAGGGATCTTTCTTGGAGGTTATGGTGTCTTAAAAAAAAGGGACCTGAGGCCGAGGCCTGTGGTGGGGTTGTCAGGCAGGGGAAGTGGGTTGGGGCTGGGCTTCCCTTGAGGCTTCTATCTGTCCTGATAGTCTGTACCGGAGGCCCTGACTTCCCAACTCCAATCCTGTTGCTGCTAGCAACAGTCCCTTACTAACCACTAACTACATATAGCTGCTTTTCTGTATTTCTAAGAGTGTGGTTCCTGGGACCTCTCAGATACCAAAATCTGAAGATGCTCCTGTTATTAGCAGAATATGCCTGAGGGATGCAGTGAGGGAGGGTTGGTGTCCCAAATAGCATGCATTACCAGAGAATTAAAGAAAAGCTCCAATGTGTAATACATTTATGATCATTTGTTAAGGTTTCCAACTTAAAGCAAGCCCATCGAGCACGACGGTATCTTAGGTTATAGAACGTGCACATTCCTTGTGATACGTGGTCACCTAACTCCAGAACAAGGCACACTGCATTCCTGGCTGTCAGAGCCCACAGTGCAGTTATCAGAAAGGGAAATGTTCTCTAAACAACTTCTTGTCTTGGTCTGGGACCTGGTTTAAATTAACAATTTATCTTTTGTAACCTTCTTACATGCTTAAAGCCCCTGAGGAAACCCAAGAAGACATTTTGTAATTTTTAAGTAATTTGTAAGTGAAAAAGCAAGTAGCCTCCTGATTACCCCATTTCCCTAGATCCCAAGAGTAACTCTTGGGTACATAAAAATGTATCCAAACTCCCATTCATGTAGATGTCTTCCTGGGAGTTTGGATACATTTTTATGTACCCAAACTCCCAGGGTTCTTGCTAGAATGAGTAAGTATCTCTTTATGTACTTCACAAAAGATCCTATTTTTCTGTACTGCCTATGTGATCTTGTCTCAATTCTTGTATCAAGAGCACAGAGAACTGAGGGCCAAGGGAGTGCCGGGTCAGTTCCTTAAGGTACCAGGACCCTGCTTTCTGCTAACATTATCCCTTAAGTAAAATCCTGTAACATTTGCACATAACCTATGCCCATCCTCTTGTATATTTTAGTTAATACCATATGAATGTCATGTAAACAGTTATGCTGTATCATTTAGGGAATAAAAATCTATCATCACAGATAAATTATGAGATTTTTTAAATACACAAGTTAAATTGATGTGGAACCCAAGGATACAGGGGGCCAATGTATTTTTAAGTTATCCTCCATAACAGACCCAACACTGACAGGAGTGAAGGTTTACTTTCCCCAATTTTAGAGAAGACTGCAGTTTAGAGTCTGAGTTTGACCCAAGGTTGTAAGGCAGGGCCAGTCACTAAACCTGGGTGTAAAGGATGCCAATGTCTAATATGTCCACAGATGATGGGTAAATCCGAGGGTCCTCAAGGAAGTCCCTGATGCCTGGGGTGGGGTGCTGGCAACCCTGCTCCTTAACCACGCGGCCTCCTAAATAGAGGCTGTTGACAGAGAAGGCAATGTAGTGTATGGCAGTGCTCAGCCATGCATGCAGTGGGCACTTGGTAAATGCCGGTTTTCCAACAGCTGTGCCTAGTATCAGGTCCCAGACACCGATTCCCCATTCGCGACCCCTACCCCCACCCTGCCTCTGTCCCAGCTCGCTCTGACCACTGACTGACCCTATTATCGTTTCCCTGGTACTCCTCCAACCTCTACGCTTGGAATGCTACTCGGATCTCCCTCCAATCCCATCTCCCTTTCCTGGGTCTCGCCGGGTCTCCTCTGGTACTTCTTGGCCTCTCCAGACCCCCTGCCTCCCCATTCCCCCTGTTTCCTAGTTTCGGGCCAAGAGTCCGCGCGCCATCCATACCCATGCGCAGCTTCCGGGGCTGTAAGGGGGCGGGACTTGAACCGGAAGTGAGACAGGGACTTCCGGTGGCGCGCGGAGGGCGGGAGCTGGTGCTCATGGCAGGGTGAGTTGGACTCCTGCTGCTTGCTTGCTTGCGGGGAAGCCGGAGAAGTTGGGTCTCCCAGTTTCATTCGACGAGGAGGTGCTGGCCCACTCTGGCCCGGGGTTCAGGACGTGAAGCCGAGCGATGGGTCCCGGACGCAGCCTACCCACGGGGATCACAGGGTTTGTGAAGTGGGTAACTGAGGCAGACGCTGACTTGGGGTTTTCTTGTAGACTTGTAGAACGCAGAGTTTGTTTTGTCTTTTGTTAGAAGGTCTCGCTATGCAGCTCGGGCTGACCTTGAACTCTGTGTAACCCAAGCTCCCCTCGAACTCACAGCGATTCTCCTGTCTCAGCCTCCTAAGTGCTGGGGTTACAGGCATGTGTCACCACACCCAGCACAGTGAGAATTACTGCCAGAGGAGAAAGGAATATTCCTTTGATTAATATCAGTACTGTTAACCAGTAGTAGGAAAGCGCTGATCATTGGAGATGAGGTGATGTTTGAGTTTTCCTTCTGAAGAAACCTTCAGGGGATAGAAAAAGCCCTTCCTTGAAAACAGAAACCTGTACACTGTCAGCTGCTTGGCTGCTGTAATGAAGCAACGCCAATCAGGTGCCTTAAACACAGACATTTCTTTCTCACATTCTGGAGGCTTGAAGGCACAGATCAGGGTGTGGGCAGGGCTGGTCTCTCCTGAAGTCTCTCTCCTTGGGTTCTGGATGCCATCTTCTCCCCATGTCTTCATGTGGCCATCCTTCTGTGACAGTGTCCTAATCTTAGAAAGGACACCAGTTGGACCGGATTAGGGCCCACCCCAGTGACCACATTTTACCTTAATTATCTGCTTGAAGACCTTATCTGTAACTACAGCTATATTCCCGGGAAACATGAGTTTGAGAGGGCCAGAGTTCAGCAGGGCATTGTCAAACCACTTCCTCTCTTTGGGCCTCAGTGCTCCATCTTTAAAAATGAGTTGGTTGGGCTAGAGACCCCTGGAGCTGTGACCTCATCAACATGATGCCAGTCTGCTTGCACCCTTTTCTCTCACTAGGTGTTGGAAACTGCTGGGTGCTCTCCAGCGTGAGAGGTTCCACACTGCTGCACAGCACTGCAAGGGCCGGACAGGCACTGAGCACCTGTGGCTGATGCGGCATTTAAAGGACCCCTATGTGAAGGCTGCCAAGGTGGAATGTTACCGCTGTCGGAGCGCCTTCAAGCTCCTGGAGATCAACAAGAAGCATGGGATTCTACGACCTGGGCTCCGGGTGTTGGACTGTGGGGCAGCTCCTGGGGCTTGGAGTCAGGTGGCAGTGCCGAGGGTCAATGCCACAGGCACAGGTAGGGCCTCTGTAGTACCATCAGCACCCTCTGATCACCGTGAGGCTGAGGTGATGCTAGTGAGCTGCCCTCTCTCGGGAATATGGAGAAGTTGAGTCACTCTCCGAAGTACCTACTTCTGAGGTGATGGTTTAGGAGCAATGATAAAAACAACACTGACCTTTTCAAAATGAAAGACAGGCACTCGGCATATGACTTTGTGGTAGGAACTTGCCAAGGGTACGCAAGGCCCTGGCTTTGATCCCTAGCTCCGCACATTCACAAAGGCAAAATAGAAATTCATAATGCAAATTAAGATCTCGATGGACATGGTGGTGCAAGCATGTAATCCCATCACTTAGGAGGCTGAGGCAGAAAGATGACTGCAAGTTTGTGGCCAGCCAGCCTGTCTCAAAGGGAAAAAAAGAAAAAAAAAGTCAACTCATACTACCCAGTGTAGCACTAATATGTATTCTTCCAGTTTTTTTCTTTAAATTTATATTTATGTTTTTAGCTATTTTGGTCTTAATGGAGCTGCTTTTTTCTTTGATGATATATATCCACATCTTTCCATGACAGTATAGCTGAGTCAACCCCGGAGGCTTCCCAGTCCTTTCCTTGATGTCCTAGCGTCTCATAGTGGGCCTGTTGGGGCTGCTGCCTCTCATGCCTCAGGAAAGGCTTCCTGGCCTGGAAACTGGACCTCAACTCTGGGGCAACCTCAACTTGCATTTAATATTTTACAGTTTTAAATAAGGTAGTCTATATAATACAGTTCCCTTGATTAAGAAAGAGACCACGTAGTGACACATGCATAGAATCTCAGCACGGAGTGGGAGAAGCAGGAGGATGGAAAGTTAGAGCCAAGCTTGGGCAATTTAGCAATTTAGAGAGCTTCCTACTCATTGAGTATAGTGGTATTGATTCCTCTAATTGCTCTTCAGAAGTAGGAAAATGTCCCAGTTTAACTGTTAGGAAGAAATGACAGAACCCAGCAACACAGGTAATCTGAACTTTCCCTTCTAGAGTTGCAGAAATGCAGCCAAATTCCTTTACTTTCAGTGGAAGTCTCCAAGATTCAGTACATTAGTAAAAGTAAAAAAGGTCAAGAACATAAAATGAGATGGGAGATACTCTACTTTTCTGGGTTGAAAATTGAGGGTTTTTACTTGTGAAAAGTGAGGTGGTATTCAAAATCCAGTTTTTTTCTTTTTCTAGAAATAAAATATGAATCTTCCCTTCTCCCTGAACAACCTCTTTTTTGGGGTGGTGTACTTGGTACCAAGATCTTCACACTGAGCTACATTCTCAATTTTTTTTTAAATTTTTTATTTTGAGACAGTTTTGCTAAGTTTACCAAGGCTGAGCTGGAACTTGGGATCCTCTTACCTCAGCCTACACCAAAGGGACTACAGTGTTCTATGCCTGGGCTCCAAATAGCCTGTTTGCTAAACAAACAATTTGAAAATGTGACTGTACCCTGAACTTACCAACCTGAGGCTCAGGCTCACCATCAGAGCTGAGGTTCTCCTCAGTGAGGGAACTGATGGGCACTGGCAAAGGCCAGCTTTGGGTGCAGTTATATGCAGGAAGTCTTGTCTCAAAGTTAGGTGGACCTGGCATCTTTTTATAACTTTTCCTTCAAGTATGTGCAAGCTATCAGTTTTTGTGCTTCATTCTGTGTCTGTCCATGTCCCATCTCTGGACTTCTGTTTTTCTGCATTGAAAAAAATTGGATTAAGCTGGAGGATGGATTTAATCCCAGTGAGTCATTTTCTGTTTTGTTTTTATGTAAAACACTGCTCAGAAGAATCCGATAGAGAGGGAACCTCAGGTAACAAAATGACAATGGAATGGGAACTAGAAGTCCTAACTGTGGCTCCAGCTCACCTGTCACTCAGGATGTCTAGAATAACAACTTCCTTTTTGGACCTGAGTGTCCTTAGCTGACTGCCCTTCCCCTACCACAGGTCCTCATAAGATGTTTAGATAGTAGGCCTCAGGGATGCATAGTTGCACATTGGCCCTCTTCCTCAGTCTTCACATATTATTTTATCAGTTTGTATGTACAATTTTGTGGGAGAATTTACATTTACTGTTTCTTTCATAGATCCCAGCTCTCCCGTTGGCTTTGTGCTTGGGGTAGATCTTCTTCATATCTGCCCTCTGGAAGGAGCAACTTTTCTCTGCCCTGCTGATGTGACTGACCCCAGGACTTGCCAGAGAATCATGGAACTGCTTCCTGGTGGGAAGGCAGATGTGATTCTTAGTGACATGGCACCCAATGCCACAGGGATCCGGGACCTTGATCATGACAGGCTCATCAGCATGTGTCTGACCCTTCTGGACATGGCTCCGGACATTCTGCACCCTGGTGGAACGCTGCTTTGTAAAATTTGGGCTGGAAGTCGGAGCCATTGGTTACAGAAGAGACTGACTGAGGATTTCCAGAACACAAGAACTATAAAACCTGAGGCCAGTAGGAAAGAGTCATCAGAGGTCTACTTCCTGGCCAGCCAGTACCGTAGAAGGAAGGGCTCTGTGAAGCAGTGAACTTTCCTGCTACTCTTACAGATCCTGTGTGCTAACTCCCTGTCACTCTGATGGGTACTGGGTCCTTTTGAACTGTGAGAAGAGCTTGGATGTTCTCTTGAGGAGTAGCTGAGATTAATGCTCAGTCTGAGAGATGAGTAAGACCATGGGGAGCCAGTTTGGTTTTCAAAACGGAAACGATATGACAAAATATCTAAGCGGGATGAAAAATTTAAATTTTAAAACACCAACCTTTCATATCATGGTTTTGTTGTTGTTAAGACGGGGTCTCACTAGGCAGTTCAGGCTGGCCTTGTGCTCACTTTGAACCCAAGATGGTCTCGAACTTGCAATGATTCTGCTTC
The DNA here is from genome assembly GCA_004027455.1 of Hydrochoerus hydrochaeris. NCBI lineage: Eukaryota > Metazoa > Chordata > Mammalia > Rodentia > Hydrochaeridae > Hydrochoerus > Hydrochoerus hydrochaeris. The sequence goes on along the minus strand of PVLA01007888.1, from coordinate 9,990 downwards.
AGCCTTCCGAGTTTTGAGATTACAGGCATGTGCCACCATTTATCTCATGATTTTTGAGGAGAAAGTTATCAGGAGAAAAATAGGCGGAGATTGAAGGATATAAAGAGGCAGATGGAAGGGAGGATTAAAACAGACTGAGGTAGTGAGCAACATTCCCACATAGGCCTGTATGGAGCTCCTCAGCTTACAGAACAGTGATAGTGAACCTTTGACAGCTTTCAGTGATGCAAACAGCACACTGTGGCGTGCATACCCTAGATTCACCACCGCTGTTGAAGATTAGCATGTTACGGAGGAATGGGTGTTTCTCTGTTGCTTTCAGAATGCAGTATATAGATTTGACGTTATTGTAGCTAAACAGCATAAAGTAAAAAATCCTGCAGTTTTCATCTGGGAATTAATTGCCATCTCTCTGTGAATAATCTAGAAAAACATCCATTTTGCCAGCACTGAGAGTTCCCAGAGTTTTTAGAGGAGACATTTGGTAGGAATGCATGCATGAGGGGTGTGTGTGCGAGCTGTGCTCTGATTTGCTGGGAGTATATATTTGTAATACTCCAGTCGTCCAAGCCCAAAAAGAACAAGCAGTGATGTGGTGTGTTCATTTATTTTCTTTCACTCTTTCAGGAAAGCAAAGCTTTATCAAAGAATATAGATTGCATTACATCAAAGGATCCTTATGCTTTTAAGTTTTTCTTTTAATTGCCTGGTTTCTTTAAAGCCATTTCCTGGAGGCACACTCATCCCTCAGGAGGATTTTGTTGGCTCTAAGGATGATTCCACACTGAGAACCAGTAGGAAAGACTGGCTAATCCGGAATGTTGGCCAGGGTCCTAGGAAATCACTAATCCCTGAAGTGAACTGTGGGTCAGATACTTTTACTTCCATTTAGTTTTGGGTTGCAGTCAGCAAGTTAAGCCCCAGTCTGCAGTCTCTCTGCCAGCCCATTCCTCCCCCTTTCCCGTTTCATTCGTGGGGCACACAAACTTGATGTCTGGTCTTCTGGAAAAGACTGACAATTCAACGCAGACCTTTGGGAATGACACCGTTTAAGCCTGGGCTAGGTGGTGGAAGAAGGGTGTAAATCATAAAATCACTGTTCTGGGGAAAAGCCCTGCCGTCAAGTGTGGAAAAACGTTTCCGTAACTCGGGTGATCCGATCTTCCTACATTGATTGGATGCGGCTCTAGCAAGGGCCCCGCGGTCTGCTCTGGGGACGTGTAGAGCGCTAGGAAAGCAAATACTTTGTATTTCAGGAGTAAATTATAAGGTTATATTCAAATGGACGCTGGTAAGGTTTTGAGAAGCATCAAGTGTGCAGAGAAATTTGTCCCTAGGAGGCCACTGTGGGGTGGTGCTATTCCACACACTACGGTAGGAGCCAAGCGGAGGTTGTGGAAGTACGTCCCGTAGGGCGGCGGCGGGAGCAGACCGACCGTGCCGGGGTTCGGCCTTTGGTTTCCAGTCCTTTCTGTGGGACCTTCCTGGAGTGGTCGGCTCGGAGTATGGACGCAGAAACTGGGTTAGAAATAGCAGTGCGTAAACTCGGTTCTTTATGATGGGCTTCCATTGGGTCTCGCGAGAGTGCTGCAGCGACTCTCGCGATAAGTGGGTGCAGGCGGAGCGGAGGGAGATCTGAGCGGCGGCGGCAACAACTAGCGCGGAGCTAGGTGAGCGGCTAGGGGCGGGGTGCGTGGTCCCAGGAGCGGGTTCCCGAGGGCGGAGTACAAGGGCAGCCCCCTTCGCTAGTCCTGGAGTCCCCGGGACCCCGCTCCGGGTTCGCGCTGCCTGGAGTTCGTGGCGCTCCTCCTGCTTCTGCTGTCCCGGTTGGCTTCTGCGCGGCGCTGGGCACTCCTGACTTGTGTTCGCCTTCTTTTAGGCTAGGTCCCCACCTGTCATCCTCCTGGTCCAGATCTGCACAAGTACACTCTGGAGACCCGCGACTTTTCTTTGCCCTCTAGGCACGGGCCCCATCCCTGCTCCTCCTGACCGGGGTCTGCACGGGGACACCCTGAGACCCAAGACCTGACCTTGCCTCTCTGGGTATGGTCTTCACCTCTGCTCTTTCTGGCCTGGGTCTGCATGGTCTCCACCCCAAAGACTCTCAGACTTGTTCTTGTCCATTCGGGCACTGTACCATTCCCTTCCTGCTAGCTGAGGTCTGCATGGTCCCTCACTCTCGAGACCCCAGACTTGTCCTCTCCAGATACCATCCCCACCCCGTTTCTGCTGGCTGAGCTCTGCATGGTGCCCAACCCTGGAGATCCTCTGAAATTGTCCTCACCTCTTTAAGGCACTGTCCTCATGCCTGCTTCTCCTTGCTGGGATCCGCAAGGCTCCCCACCTTGGAGACTTCCTTAGTCTGCCCTGGCCACTGGTAGTGGTTTGAAGCTCCCGCCTCTGGGTTGCAGGAGGCCTAAATTGAATGGGTGGATCCAACTAATATTTGGTGGAGTGGTAGAGGCCGCTGTCCAAGAGTGACTGCTTACCCCACTGTCCCCCAGAGCTGGCCAGGGCTGCCTTTGCTGGTGTGGCAGATGTGGTTGTTGCTGTTGCTTTTGTATTCAGTGGAGGAACTGTGTAGAGAGAGCCACTAATGGGGTTTGTAGAGGGTGCATGTGTTTGGACAAGGCAAGTGCGGGGTATTGCAGTGGGAGGATTTGGATTTGGAGTGTAGAACTCTGCTGCATCCCACTATGCAGGCCTGGTCTGTCAGGCTTGCAGCACTGGGAGATCCTGTCTGCTTTCTTCTCACCCACTTTCTCTGGGTGATGTGTATGAGAGGGTACTTGACAAGGGTCTTGTTAAATGGGAAACTCAGAAAATGGAAGCAAAGATTATTAACTTTTTTTTTTCAAGATAGGAACTTGTTCTGTTTCCCAGACTGACCTTGAACTCAAGATCCTCCTGCCTCAGCCTCTCTAGTAGCTGGGATTACAGGCATGTGCCAGCCACCAACTCACCTCCCCCGCCCTCTTTGAGGGTTTGTATGTGTTTCAGTCTGATTTTTTTTTTTTTGTCTTTTTTGAGACGGGATCTTGCAATGTAGTTCAGACTGAACTTGGGCTCACTTTGTAGCCCAGGCTGGTCTTGAATTTGCAACGATTCTTCTGCCTCAGCCTCCTGAGCACTGGGATTACAGCATGCACCATTACGCCTGGCTCGATTTTTTTTTTTTTAATTTAAAGGGAAATCAGTGTGTTGCCTAAAGGCAATCAACTAGAATTGCCTCTTCCTAAGGGGAGAAATAGTATATATCTTGGAGCACATGCTTTTTGGCTCTAAATGTACATGGCATGTTTCACTGGTCATAGGTGTGTTGTGTGTGTGTGTGTGTGTGTGTGTGTGTGTGACTATAATAAGCACTGGTGTTGGGGATGCAGAGATCTCTGTAGCTGCTGGCCATAGACCTTTCATATATGGGCTTGTGGAACACAGGCAACCTTCGGAGCCACTAAGGGATCCTGGTTTGGATCTCTTCTGTGCCTGTCTGAAGTCTGTTTGGTCTTCTGTATAATCTGTGTAAGGGCACTGAATTCATCAAGCTCTTGTGAAGACTGAGCTGTTGTTGTATAAGCAGAGTGCTGGTGAAACTGGACTGCAATTGTGTACCATCTATAGTTTCAAAATTGAGGGCATTGACTGTGGTCCTCCCAGCAACTTTGCAAAGTGGATTATCACTGAGGCAGGTTTCAAATGAGGAAACTGAGGATCAGGAAGTATGAGTGTTAGCTAAATGTGGATACTTCTTTCTGGTGCCTGGTTGAAAGGAGTGGTGACTTACTGACATTGTAATCAAAATTGGCATCCCTTTGGCCACTGTCACCCTCATGATAGTGGTGTAGGCTTTCTCTCCTATACAGTCCCAGAGGTCAGATGTGCTCCTGCTGAGCACTCCTTTGGCTAGCTGCCTGTCCCTGTGGGTTGTCAGACCAGCCCTGTGACAGTAGCGTGGTGGCTGAGGGTTGGTAGTATGCTTTGCTTTTATGCCTCATATTCTCTCTGGTAAATTGGTGGTGTGGGCTCCCAGATAACTCTGAAGAACATGGTTGTGGGCTCTGGTAGGGTGTTGGGGGGAGTGGACTGTGTGGAGGCACTGCAGATGGTGGCACCTTGGCATGTGGGGATGCTGACTCTGACCCTTCTTTTGTCTCCCAGGAAGAAGGCAGCCATGGAAGATCTGGGGGAGAACACCACCGTCTTGTCCACCCTGAGGTCCTTAAACAACTTCATTTCCCAGCGAGTAGAGGGAGAGTCTGGCCTGGATACGTCCACTTCTGCCCCGAGTTCTCTGCAAATGCAGTACCAGCAGAGCATACAGGTGAGTGATAGTGCTGGGCTGGTTGGTCTCAGGCTCAGGCAGGGCCTGTTCAAGTTCTCGGAGTTGAGGCAAGTCAGTGTTAGCTCACCCTGGAGGCCAGCCAGCTGTCTTCCAGATCTCCCTGTAGGCATTCACCATTTGGGGTGATAATCTGAAATCTAGGCCCTGCCTTTGCTAAAGACCTCTCTGTTAAGCACCCCACGGGTAGGTGTATTCACATTTAAGGACTCAGGGACACTAATGATAGGGTCCGAAAGTTTCTTCACTTAATTGAGGATAAAACTCAAACTCCCTGGGAGCATGAGCACCAGAATTGTCTATCCAGGGTGCTGTCCTCTCAAAGACGTGACATGGGGAGACACAGGCACCGAGCAGCGGGACTGGGTATGTCACCTTTTTAGCTTGTGGAGGGCTATATGCAGATCTTGGGGTGGTTTTTGCAGTTAACTCTGGTTATAGTCATACTTCACTTCACCTAAAGTTCTTGTGAGTACTGTGGATCCAGTTGCAAAGGACTCAGGTCTCCTTAAGAGCCATGGGTTTAGTCCCACTTGGGGCTGGAATATCTGGGCCCCCCCAGAGGGAGTGGTATTTCAGCCTCACCTTTGCCTTTCGCTGCACCAGTGGCTGGTAGTATACTTTTCGCTGGTTTCCCTGTCCACACCCTGCATGTGCACTGAGGCATTCTGTGATGATGGCCTGTGTCAGCTGAGCCAGCCACTTCCTGTCACAATAAGAGTCCTGCTGAGGCCTGTGCATGGCTTGACTAAAGGGTCAGGGTTTGTACGTGTTGGTTTGCTGAGGGATGGAGTTCCTGTTAGAGCACAAGATTGCTCACTGCCCTTTCTTGGCAAGGTCTGTTCTTTATTCTGAGGTTAGGCTTTTATATTTCAATTTATTAGCACTCATAGCTTCTCCCTACTAAATGCCAGTGGCAGACACATACTATTCATCTGTTACAGTGACAAGTGTCTCCAGACAGTGCCCTAAGTCCCCTTGGGGCAAGGTTGTTCCCTGTGGGAAACCATCCCTCCAGCCCAATGGTTCTCTGACTTTCAAATACAGTTAAATGTGGCTGGAGGCGATGTGACTCAGTAAACGTGGGTGCAGCCTGAGGTTCTGTGTGTGTTAAATCCCCGGGAGACACTGCAGCTGGCTGGCAAAGGCTCTGGCTCACGGGGAGTCACTGATGCAACTATTTGACCATTCTCTGAGACCCTCTGAGATTCGCGTTACCTGTGTTTATCCACCCCTCTGACTAAGCTGATTTCTAAGATGGCGTCCTGTTCCTAGGCCCCTTGTAGACACTGACCTTCTATGCCTTCTCTCCATTACTCAGGCCAGCACTAACCAGGTGTTGTTACAGATATAATAAAGGTCTTGCCAGGCATGGTGGCTTTCAGTACTCTGGAAGATTGAAAGCTTGAGCCCACCTGTGAGATTTAGTGACTTAGCGAGACCTTGTCTCAAGCAAATGAAAAAGGGCTGGGGAAGTAACTCAGTGAAAAGGCACTGAGTTTAATCCTGAAAGGTGGACAAAGGAGACCCTGAGTGAGGCTGACCTAATGACAGGGTCTTTTAAGAGTCTGGGTCTGAGCTGGGTGTGGTGGCACATGCCTGTATTCTCCGCACTTTGGAGGCTGATGTAGGAGCGTCGCCAAGAGTTCAAAGCCAGCGTGGGCTACATTTTGAGTTCAGGGCCAGCATGAACTATAAAGTGAGACTCTGTCTTAGAAGAAGTCTGGGTTTGGATGTTAGAGATAGAGAAGTCAACAGCAGAGAGGTTGGATTCAGAGCTGGAGAGGTGGGAGATGGGATATTTGCGGTCCTAAAGACACTGGCTGTTCCTGGTGCTGATGGCAGTGGGAGGTGGACTTTGGTTCTCTACCTGACTGTTTCCCGGTGGGTCCTGAGTTGCAGAGCACATGCCCTGGCCGAATGTATTTAAGGTTTTATTCTTGAGTGACCTGGTCAGAGAACCCCTGAATGGCCTTCAAATTGACAAAACCATCACCACATTAATAGGTGGTGTTTTTTGCAGGTTGTTACACAGCTATAGAAAACTCATATTCCCTGTTTCCTAGAGCAGGTTCACACGCTGTCATCTTATAACACCCCTTTCCCGTTTCATCCTTTTTGACGTTTACTTGTTGCCTCCCGCCTATTTCTCACTGGGGTCCCAGCCTGGTGCAGGCCCTTGGGGAGTGGCGCTCGGGAATGTGTTGAGCCACTCACCTTTCACCTTGCTTAACACAGCTTCTGAGCATCCTGTTTCTCTTCTGGTCTGACCTCAGTTGGAGGAAAGAGCCGAGCAGATCCGCTCTAAGTCCTACGTCATCCAGGTGGAGCGGGAGAAGATGCAGATGGAGTTGAGTCACAAGCGGGCGCGCGTGGAGCTGGAGAAGGCAGCCAGCACCAGTGCCAGGAACTATGAGGTGGGTCCAAGTGGGGTGGGCTTGGCTACCAGCCCTTGGAGGCAGGGGGCTGCACACTCTGCTTAGCAGGACCTGACCAGTGGGGGCCCAAGGGCCTCTGCATCCTGGTGCCAGGGCTTTCCTCAGAGACCACCTACTGCTGTGGATCCGGAGGTCAGCTGTATTGGGAGGGTTACAAAAGGGAGCCCCTTGCTGCATTTGATGCTTGGTGAGGCCATGGTGTGGAAGACTTGCTTCCTCTGGGTCTCTGTTTTCTCCTCCCTCTGAGTGAATTGAAATGGAGGTCTGGCAGAAATTCCAGGTGGTGTGAAGGTGACCACAGATTGGAAAAGTTAGTGGGCTGTGTGAGGGTCTCAGAGTCTATGCTGTATCTTACTAGGGTGCATACAGATCCTCAGCCAAACTTGGTGGCTGCTGGTTTGCTGGGGATGTCCCAGGACAGCTGAGAAAGCACAGCCCCAGGACTCAGGAGAAGGGGGATCTTTACTTTGTTTTGATTAACAGCTCTCTACCAGGGTTTTTAGTAAGTGCTGATCAGTTTTGGAAATGCTGCCAAGATCCAGGCAGAGTATCGGACCAGGAAGTCTCCTGGTGTCCCTGCAGGCCTGCTTTTTGCCGTACTTGCATATTCACACACTTCCCGAGTTCCTATTCAGGTAGCTGACATCTTTCAGGTTCGATGCTAATTGGGTTCATTTCTGGCTATGATGTGTTATGTGAGCTCTGTGAGCCAAGAATTTGAAGTGCTTTCTTTTAGGGCTACGGATGTTGCAGCAGTGTTGATGGCGTAGCCCAGGCTCTCAGGCAAAGGAAGGGCTCCAGGCTACTGCAGCTTCTCTGAGAAGAGTTCTTTGAAGGCAGGCCCTGCTGCTGCCCTGGTCTCTAGTGCTCAGAACCAGTGGTGGTACCTTGCAGGAGCTGTGGGAATGTTTGAATGAGTGAGGGTTTGCTACAGGTCTGTGGGTCTCTTCTCTGTAGAACAGGAGCAAGGATGGCTGACCTGGCCAGGCTTGAGCTGCCTTTCCTTCTTTGCTCCCAGACACTGCCCACTGGGTCCCAGGAGCCATTGGATTGTTCCTAGAACCTTGGGCCTCTATGTCAGTTTTTCAGGAACTGCCAGTTTGGCGGTGGGTTCCTAGGACTGGACAGGTGGTCTCTCACCTGGAAGCACCATTAGGTGGTAAGACTGAGGGTCTGAGGTCTGAGGACCTGCCTAAACTCACCATCTGTGCTCAGGACTGGGGATGCCAACAGTTACAAGTGGTCTGGCTCCAGTGCTGCCCAGCCCTGCACAGGAAGAGTGACTTGTTTTTTATGTTAGGGTGCTGGTAACCAAACCCAGGATGTTGTGCATGCCAAGCATGTGCCTGTCTCTGAACCTCACCCTGGTCCCTCAGTAGAACATGCTCATTCTGCTTTGCAGAACAGTCCCCTGGCTGTTTTGAGGCTGCTCGTGCAGTCTCTGTCCCCTTGAGTCCCTTTGAGGTATGCATCAGCCTTCCCTCTGGGAGACCATGGCCCCATCATGCTTTTATTTAACCCTTCCTGTTTTGGGTTGGAGTGTCCTGACCTAGGGTACATGAGCCATTCTTGTGAGTAGGACTGGCTGTAGAAGTATGAAGGAGCTTGTGCAGAAAGCTTCTTGCTGGGAGCAGGGTGAGAAGTCACCAGGGTGCTGGGCTCTAGGTTACCAGCACTCCCTGCTTTTTTGTCCTGGGGTTTGACCCCTCCTTTGCGGTCTCTTCTCTGTGGGTAATGGGGAACCCTTTGGTTTCCCGTGGGTTGTTAGGGCCAGGGGTCTGAGCTGAAGTCTTAATTCTGTCCAGCATGAGCTACATGGGCTCCCTGAGGTTAATGACATGTGGCGGCTTTGGAGCTGTGACTGAGAGGATGCACATTTTTTCAGCTCTGGCCCAGTGTGGACCATTCTCTGCTACAGGCCGATGTCCATTTTGCCTGTCCCTGCCCTGGCCATCTGCTTTTTGGGGGAATGCCTACTCATTTGATGGTGGCTTCAGTGGGTTAGACAAGATCTGCTGGTACTGCAAAAGCTCGGCTGTTCTCCAAGGTCGATTCTGAATTTTAGATTTTCCACGCTCCATCTCTTCTTACAGAGATGATTGCTATGAGCAGACAATTGCTATGAGCAGACAGTGCAGTAAACATGTGGTGTGATCCACGCCAAGTGTCCTCCCAGGGCCCTGATTTCTTTTAGTGGGAGTGGCCTTGCTACCATGGCAGGGGCACTGGCATTGGCCCAGGCCTGCTCTGATTTGGGTTTTGGGCCCGCTTGTTTCTTCTGGGGGATCTGAGTAGCCTGTGTAAGCGAGGAGTAGAGTGTACCTGCCCTGGGCACTCCACTTGGGGTTACATCTCCATCTGGCCAAGTTCTCTTCTTTCTCCACAGCGTGAGGTTGACCGTAATCAGGAGCTCCTGGCGCGCCTCCGGCAGTTTCAGGACCGGGAGGCTGAGGCGGAGGAGAAGATGCGGGAGCAGCTGGAACGTCACAGGCTGTGCAAACAGAGCCTGGACTCTGCCACCCAGCAGTTGCGGGAGCAGGAGGACAACCTGGCCGTAGCCAGCGAGGTGAGCACAGGCTCGTGCTGCAGTGAGGGTCCTCCCACACTGTGGGTCATCTTCTGGCTTTATCTGTTATCCCAGGAGAGAAAATGAGTGCATTCCCAGCTGCTGCTGTGACGTTTTCAGTTTCAAATTATACTTCTTGTGCATCTACAGTTTTTGTATAGTTGTGACCATAGTAAAAATGCTAGTTTTCCATTCTTTAGTTTGTAGTTAAGAAGTCAAGCAATCTTTGGTCTTTGTGATTAGGGATTTTGTCATTTTTGAGTGTTTGTTTCTTGAATTTGCTGTTACGTGTCTCTGGCAGATAGTGTCTTGGGTGTAGCCTGTTGGTACCTGTCACAGTGTTTTGTGTGGACAGAACCTAGAAGCAGGGTGATAGGAGGCTGAGGCAGCTCTCTGAGTGTTGCAGGGTTGACTGGTGTAGCTTTCCCTGTCCTGGTTGGTGGGATGCTCAGGCAGTATTTTCTTTTTTCCTAGAAGATGTAAGTAAGTGTCTCTAGATTTGCATGTCTTTGATATCAGCAAAGTCTGTTACCATTTCCTGGCATCGAGGAGTGCCTTTGAACCTGGGCACATTGAACTGCAGTCCATGAGAAGGCTCTGAGTGTTTCAGGGACACCCCAAGCATTGGTGCTGGTGGGTACTGGGCT